>JAKWBO010000745.1:0-28616 GCA_034336685.1 Luscinia luscinia | reverse complement strand
AAGTACTTCGTTCGAACTTTATTTTATCTTATTTTATTTTATTTTTTAATTTTTTTAATTTATTTTGTTTTATTTTATTTTGTTTTATTATATTTTGTTTTATTTTCTTTTATTTCGTGTTGTTTTAATTTGTTTTGTTGTGTTTTATTTTATTTTGTTTTTAGTTTATAAATTTTTTTTTTTTGCTTTGTTTTGTTTTATTTTATTGCATTTTTTTAATTTTATTTTATATTATTTTGTTTTATGTTACTTTATTTTTTGTTTTATTTTGGTTTTTTAATTTTATTTTGTTTTATCTTGTTTTATTTTACTTTTATATTTTTATTTTATTTTATTTTTTGTTTTATCTTTTTTTTTGTTATTTATTTTATTTTATTTTATTTTAATTTATTTTATTTTGCTTTGTTTTATTTTGTTTCATTTTATAACATTTTATTTTATATAATTTTATTTTATTTTATCTCATTTTATCTTATTTTAATTTAATTATCTCATTCTGTTTTATATTATTTAAATTTATTTTATTTTATTTTATTTCATTTTATCTTATTTTAATTTAGTTTATCTCATTTTGGTTTTTTTGTCTTGTTTTATTTTACTTTTATTTTACCTTTTTTATTTTATTTTATTTTATTTTATTCTATTTTATCTTTTTCATCTTAGGTTATTTTATTTAATTTTTGTTTTGTCTTGTTTTTTTATTTTATATCGTTTTATCTTGTTTTATTTAATTTTATTTTATTTAGTTTTATTTTATTTTAATTTATTTATTTTGTTTTATTTTCTTTTAATTTATTTAATTTTATTTTATCTCATTTTGGTTAATTTTATTTATTTTATTTTATTTTATTTTATTTTATTTTATTTTATATCTCATTTTTTTTATTCTATCTCATTTTGTTTTATTTTATTTTATTTTATTTTATTTTATCTCATTTTATTTTATTTGAATTTATTTTGTTTTATTTTATTTTAGCTTATCTCATTTTTTATTTTAATTTATTTTTTTATTTTATCTCATTTTATTTTATTTAATTTTATCTTTATTATTCTATTGTGTTTTTTATTTTATTTTTATTCGCTGTTTTTTTAAAATTTCTATTAATAATTTCTTAAAATTTATTTCATATTCTTTAATTATTGGTTTTGTTATTTATTTTCCTATTTCCTTAATTTGATTTATTTATTGACTATTAATTTTTTATTGTTTATTTTGGTTCGTTTTTTTATTTGTTCATTTTTTATATTATTTCTATTCTCTATTTATTTATTTATTCTTCTCTTTCTTCCTTTTTTTTTTTTTTAGTTTCTCATCTACGTTTTTAATTTTTTAATTTAAATTGTTTTTTTTTTATTTTTGGGGTTTTTATAAATTGATTATTTTGGGAAAGAAAAATCTGGGGAAAAATTGGAAAAAATCCCAAAAAAATTGGGTGGAAATGGAAAAATTTGAGTGAAAATTTGGGGAAAAATCGAAGAAATTCGACGCCGAGGAATAAATTGGGGATTAAAAAATTAATTAAATAAAAAAAAATGAAATAAATCAAGGAAATAAATAAATAAAATTTAAATTAAATAAATGTTTGGGATGCTGACGATGATTTAAGGGATCCTGGGTGGGGTTTTAGGGGGGGAAATTTGGGAATTTTGGGGCGAAAAAATGAAATTTTGGTGCCAAAAAATTAAATTTTCCGATTCCCATAGACTTTAATAGGAGTAAAATCTCGCTTTCTATTGGTCTAGGCGCCTGTCAGTCATCGCTGTGCGCGCAGCTATTGGCTAATCCCCCTCTTGGAGGCGGGGAAATGTGTCCCGCCTTCCTTTGTTTCTATTGGTCGGCGTCTCCATTTGTCGCGTTGTGATTGGTCAGTGTAGCTGTCAATCATTCTGTGGGAGCAGCGCCTGTCAATCATTCCTCGCCGTTCTTGCGGGTACAAGCGGTTTTCCGGCGCTCTCATTGGCTGCTCCCCCTGTCAATCATGTCATATTCGCGTTTTGATTGGTCGCCTCTTCGCGCGCCTCGCTCTGATTGGCTGATCCGCTCTCCCCTCACGCTCATTCCCAAAATGGCGGCGGCCGAAGCGGTGGCGCTGCTGGACGCGCTGAAGGCGCAGGTAAAACTTTCAAAAAAAATAAATTTAAAAACTCCCAAAAACGGCTGAATTCGCCCCAAAATCGCGACATTATCTCTCGACAGGCGGCGGAAGTGGCGGCGCACGGGCGGGAGATGCTGCGGAGAGTCCGGGGGGCAGCTGGAGACCGGAGAAGAGTACCGGGGGGAGCGGATCCTGAGGGGATTTTTTTTATTTTTTGAGGAGATTTTGGGATTTTTTTTTTTATTTTTTTGGATTTTCTGAGGGAATTTTGGGGTCCCTGAGGGGATTTTGGGATTTTTTGAGGAGATTTTGGGGTTTCTGAGGTGATTTTTGGGATTTTCTGAGGAGATTTTGGGAATTTTTTGGGATTTTCTGAGGAGATTTTGGAGTCTCTGAGGAGATTTTGGGATTTTTTTGGGGATTTTTGGGATTTTCTGAGGGAATTTTGGGGTTCCTGAGGAGATTTTGGGATTTTCTGAGGGAATTTTGGGGTTCCTGAGGAGATTTTGGGATTTTTTAGGGATTTTTCGGATTTTCTGAGGGGATTTTTGGGATTTTTTGAGGGAATTTTGGGGATTTTTGGGATTTTCTGAGGGAATTTTGGGATTTTTTGGGGAGATTTTGGGGTTTTTGAGGTGATTTTTGGGATTTTTGGGATTTTTGGGATTTTTTGGGATTTTTTGAGGAGATTTTGGGGATTTTTTTGGATTTTTCTGAGGAGATTTTGGGGATTTTTTGGGGATTTTTTTTTATTTTTCTGAGGGAATTTTGGGATTTTCTGAGGGAATTTTGGTGTCCCTGAGGGGATTTTTCGGATTTTTGGGATTTTTTTAGGAGATTTTGGGGTCTCTGAGGAAATTTTGGGATTTTTTGAGGACATTTTGGGTTCCTGAGGGGATTTTTGGAATTTTTGAAGAGATTTTGGGGTTTCTGAGGTGATTTTTGGGATTTCTTGGCATTTTTGGATTTTTTGGGATTTTTTTGAGGGGGTTTTGGGATTTTTGGGGATTTTTTGAGGCGATTTTGGATTTTCTGAGGGAATTTTGGGGTCCCTCAGGAGATTTTGGGATTTTTTTGGGGAGATTTTGGGATTTTTCTGAGGAGATTTTGGGATTTTTAAAAGGATTTTGGGATTTTCTGAGGGAAATTTGGTGTCCCTGAGGGGATTTTTGGAATTTTGGGGATTTTCTGAGGAGATTTTGGGATTTTTTAGGGATTTTAGGGATTTTCTGAGGGAATTTTGGGGTCTGTGAGGAGATTTTGGGATTTTTTGAGGGGATTTGGGGATCCTGAGGGGATTTTGGGTATTTTTTTTTATTTTTGGGATTTTCTGAGGGAATTTTGGGGCCCATGAGGGGATTTTGGGGATTTTTTTGGGATTTTTGGGATTTTTCTGAGGGAATTTTGGGGTCCCTGAGGAGATTTTTGGGATTTTTGAGGAGATTTTTGGATTTTTTTTTGGATTTTTGGGATTTTCTGAGGGGATTTTGAGGTCCCTGAGGGGATTTGGGATTTTCTGAGAGAATTTTGGGGTCTCTGAGGAAATTTTGGGGAGTTTTTGGGATTTTTCTGAGGAGATTTTGGGATTTTCTGAGGGAATTTTGGGGTCCCTGAGGGGATTTTTGGGATTTTGAGGCGATTTTGGGATTTTTGTGATTTTGGGATTTTCTGAGGAATTTTGGGGATTTGGGAAATTTTCTGAGGGAATTTTGGGGTTTTGGGGATTTTTTTATTTTTCTGAGGAGATTTTGGCGTTTTTAAAAGGATTTTGGGATTTTCTGAGGAATTTTGGGGTCCCTGAGGAGATTTTGGGATTTTTGAGGGATTTGGGGATCCTGAGGGGATTTTGGGGTCCATGAGAGGATTTTTGGGATTTTTTGGGATTTTTGGGATTTTCGGAAGGAATTTTGGGGTCCCTGAGGCGATTTTGGGGATTCTTTGGCATTTTTGGGATTTTTTGAGGCGATTTTGGGAATTTTTGTGGGGATTTTGGGGGTTTTTTGAGGAGATTTTGGGGTCCCTGTGGAAATTTTTTGGAATTTTTTTTAGGGGATTATGGGGTCCCTGAGGGGATTTTTGGGATTTTTTGAGGAGATTTTGGGATTTTCTGAGGGAATTTTGGGGTTCCTGAGGAGATTTTGGGATTTTTTGGGGTCCCTGAAGGATTTTGGGATTTTTTGGGATTTTGGGCTTTTTTGAGGAGATTTTGGGGTCCCTGAGGAAATTTTGGGATTTTCTGAGGAAATTTTGGGGTTTCTGAGAAGATTTTGGGATTTTTGAGGAGATTTTTGGATTTTTTTGGATTTTGGGATTTTCTGAGGGGATTTTTGGGGGTCCCTGAGGGGATTTTGGGATTTTTTGAGCAGATTTTGGGATTTTTGGGATTTTTCTGAGGAGATTTTGGGATTTTTTGAGGGAATTTTGGGGTCCCTGAGGAGATTTTGGGATTTTTTGAGGAGATTTTGGGGTCCCTGAGGAGATTTTGGGGTTTTTGGAGAGATTTTGGGATTTTCTGAGGGAATTTTGGGGTCCCTGAGGGGATTTTTGGGATTTTTTGAGGGAATTTGGGGATCCCCTGAGGGGATTTTAGGAGTCCATGAGGGATTTTGGGATTTTGAGGATTTGGGGATCCTGAGGGATTTTGGGATTTTTGAGGAATTTTGGGGATTTTGGGATTTTCTGAGGGAATTTTGGGATTTTTTGGGGAGATTTTGGGGTTTTTGAGGTGATTTTTGGGATTTTTGGGATTTTTGGGATTTTTTGGGATTTTTGAGGAGATTTTGAGGATTTTTTTGGATTTTTCTGAGGAGATTTTGGGGATTTTTTGGGGATTTTTTTTTATTTTTCTGAGGGAATTTTGGGATTTTCTGAGGGAATTTTGGGATTTCCTGAGGGAATTTTGGTGTCCCTGAGGGGATTTTTCGGATTTTTGGGATTTTTTTAGGAGATTTTGGGGTCTCTGAAGAAATTTTGGGATTTTTTGAGGAGATTTTGGGTTCCTGAGGGGATTTTTGGAATTTTTGAAGAGATTTTGGGGTTTCTGAGGTGATTTTTGGGATTTTTGGGATTTTTGGGATTTTTTTGAGGGGTTTTGGGATTTTTGGGGATTTTTTTGAGGCGATTTTGGATTTTCTGAGGGAATTTTGGGGTCCCTCAGGAGATTTTAGGATTTTTGGGGAGATTTTGGGATTTTTCTGAGGAGATTTTGGGATTTTAAAAGGATTTTGGGATTTTCTGAGGGAATTTTGGGGTCCCTGAGGAGATTTTGGGATTTTCTGAGGGAATTTTGGGGTCCCTGAGGAGATTTTGGGATTTTCTGAGGAATTTTGGGGTCCCTGAGGAGATTTTGGGATTTTTTGAGGGAATTTGGGGATCCCTAAAGAGATTTTGGGGTCCCTGAGACGATTTTTGGGATTTTTGGGATTTTGGGATTTTTGGGGATTTTTGGATTTTTTGAGATTTTTTTGAGGGATTTTTTGGGATTTTTTTTTGGATTTTTGGGATTTTCTGAAGGAATTTTGGGGTCCCTGAGGGGATTTTGGGATTTTTTGAGGGAATTTTGGGGTCCTTGAGGAGATTTTGGGATTTTTTTTGGATTTTTGGGATTTTCTGAGGGGATTTTGGGGATTTTTTGGGGAGATTTTGGGGTCCCTGAAGGGATTTTTGGGATTTTTTTGAGGAGATTTTGGGGTCTCTGAGGAGATTTTGGGATTTTCTGAGGAAATTTTGGGGTTTCTGAGAAGATTTTTGGGATTTTTTTAGGGATTTTTGGGATTTTCTGAGGAGATTTTGGGGATTTTTTTGGATTCTTGGGATTTTTCTGAGGAGGTTTTGGGATTTTCTGAGGGAATTTTGTGGATTTTTCGGGGGATTTTGGGATTTTCTGAGGAATTTTGGGGTCTCTCAGGAAATTTTGGGGGATTTTTGATTTTGGGACTTTTTGAGGAGATTTTGGGGTTTCTGAGGGAATTTTTGGGATTTTTTGAGGGGATTTTTGGGAATTTCTGAGGGAATTTTGGGGTCCGTGAGGAGATTTTGGGGATTTTTTGAGGGAATTTGGGGATCCCTAAAGAGATTTTGGGGTCCCTGAGACGATTTTTGGGATTTTTTTGAGGGGGTTTTTGGGATCTTTTGGGATTTTTTGAGGCGATTTTAGGATTTTTTTAGGAGATTTTGGGGTCTCTGAGGAGATTTTGGGATTTTTTGAGGGATTTGGGGAACCTGGGGGGATTTTGGGGATTTTTGGGATTTTTTTAGGAGATTTTGGGATTTTTAAGCGGATTTTGGGATTTTCTGAGGGAATTTTGGAGTCCCTGAGGAGATTTTGGGTTTTTGGGGGATTTGGGGATCCCTGAGGGGATTTTGAGTCCCTGAGGGATTTTGAGGGATTTTTTCGGATTTTTGGGATTTTTGGAGAGGATTTTTGGGATTTTTTGGGATTTTTGGATTTTCTGAGGGAATTTTGGGGTCCCTGAGGGGATTTTTGGGATTTTTCTGAGGAGATTTTGGTATTTTCTGATGGAATTTTGGGGTCCCTGAGGAGATTTTGGGATTTTCTGAGGGAATTTGGGGATCCCTAAAGAGATTTTGGGGTCCCTGAGGAGATTTTGGGATTTTTTTGGGATTTTTGGGATTTTCTGAGGGAATTTTGGGGTCCCTGAGGAGATTTTGGGATTTTCTGAGGGAATTTTGTGGTCCCTGAGGGGATTTTGGGATTTTCTGAGGAAATTTTGGGATTTCTGAGAAGATTTTTGGGATTTTTGGGATTTTTTTGAGGAGATTTTTGGATTTTTTTTTGGATTTTTGGGATTTTCTGAGGGGATTTTGGGGTCCCTGAGGAGATTTTGGGAGTTTTTTTGGAATTTTGGGATTTTTCTGAGGAGATTTTGGGGTTTCTGAGGGAATTTTGGGGTCTCTGAGGGGATTTTGGGATTTTTTTGAGGGGATTTTGGGGTCCCTGAGGAGATTTTTAAGGATTTTTGGGGATTTTGGGATTTTTGGCATTTTTTGAGGGGGGTTTTTGGGATTTTTGGGGATTTTTGAGGCGATTTTGGAATTTTTGGGAGATTTTGGGGTCCCTCAGGAGATTTTGGGATTTTTTGGGGAGATTTTGGGATTTTCTGAGGAGATTTTGGGATTTTTAAAAGGATTTTGGGATTTTCTGAGGGAATTTTGGGGTCCCTGAGGAGATTTTGGGATTTTTGAGGAGATTTTGGGGTTTCTGAGGGAATTTTGGGGATTTTTGGGATTTTCTGAGGGAATTTTGGGGTCCCTGAGGGGATTTTGGGATTTTTTGAGGAGATTTTGGGGTTTCTGAGGGAATTTTGGGGATTTTTGGGATTTTCTGAGAGAATTTTGGGGATTTTTGAGGAGATTTTGGGGTCCCTGAGCAGATTTTGGGATTTTGGAATTTTTCTGAGGAGATTTTGGGATTTTCTGAGGGAATTTTGGGCTCCTGTGGAGATTTTGGGATTTTTTTGAGGGGATTTTGGGGTTTCTGAGGATTTTGGGGATTTTTGGGATTTTTGGGATTTTTCTGAGGAGATTTTGGAATTTTTAAGGGGATTTTGGGATTTTCTGAGGGAATTTTGGGGTCCCTGAGGGAATTTTGGGATTTTTGAGGAGATTTTGGGGTCCCTGAGGGGATTTTGGGATTTTGAGGAGATTTTGGGATTTTTGGGATTTTGGGGATTTTTGAGGAGATTTTGGGGTTTCGGAGGAGATTTTGGATATTTTTGGGATTTTCTGAGGGAATTTTGGGGTCTCTGAGGAGATTTTGGGGATTTTTTGGGATTTTTGGAATTTTTGGGGAATTTTGAGGTCCCTGAGGAGCTTTTTTTTATTTTTAAGGGGATTTTTGGGATTTTTTTGAGGGAATTTTTGGGTTTCTAGGGGAATTTTGGGAATTTTGGGGTTTTTTTTTGGGAAGTTCTGAGGGGATTTTTGGGGGATTCTGAATTTTTCTGATTTTTTGGGGTTAAAATTTGGGATTTTTTTGGGGTCCTCCCACCCACTAGGGGGCGCCCTCACAAATAATAATTTTGGGTGAATTTTCCCAAATTTTTGGGTTAAAATTTGGGGATTTTTTTGGGGTTTTCATAGATCTAATCTTAATATCAAAAAATTCTAAATTTTTACATTTTTTGGGATAAAAATTTGGGATTTTTGGGTTCTTTTTCCATCCACTAGGGGGCGCTCTCACCGGTCTAATTTTAAATTTCTCCCAAATTTTTTTTTTTAATTTTTTTTTTTTAATTTTGGGATAAAAAATTGGGATTTTTTTTTAGGGTGTGTCCCTTCTCCATCTGCTCTCTCTGGGTTAATTTTGGGTGAATTTTTAATAATTTTGGAATCTAAATTTTGAATTTTTTTATTTTTTTTTATCCACTAGGGGGCGCTCTCACAGAGAATAATTTTAGTTGAATTTTCCCAAATTTTTGGGTTAAAATTTGGGGATTTTTTGGGGGTTTTCATAGATCCAATCCTAATATCCAAAAATTCTAAATTTTTACATTTTTTTGGGGTTAAAATTTGGGAATTTTTGGGTTCTTTTTCCATCCACTAGGGGGCGCTCTCACCTGTCCAATTTTAAATTTTCCCCAAATTTTTTTTAATTTTTTTCAAATTTTGGGATAAAAATTTGGGATTTTTTAGGGTGTGTCCCTTCTCCATTTTCTCTGTCTGGGTTAATTTTGGGTGAATTTTTCCCAATTTTGGGATCTAAATTTTGGATATTTTTAATTTTTTTTATCCACTAGAGGCGCTCACAGAGAATAATTTTGGGCGAATTTTCCCAAATTTTGGGCTAAAATTTGGGGATTTTTGGGGGTTTTCATAGATCCAATCCTAATATCCAAAAATTCTAAATTTTTACCTTTTTTTGGGGGTTAAAATTTGGGATTTTTGGGCTTTTTTTCCATCCACTAGGGGGCGCTCTCACCAGTCTAATTTTGAATTCCTCCAAATTTTTTTTTTTAATTTTTTTTTAATTTTGGCATAAAAATTCGGATTTTTTTATTTTTAGGGCGTGTCCCTGCTCCAGGTGCGTTGCCAGGCCCTGCTCAGTTACCTGCAGGACCTGGCCCTGCTGGTCTCTGCCAAAATTCGGGGGAGTGCCCCTGGGGGACGCCTGGAGCGCCCGGGAGCGGCTGCTGGAGACCAGAGTGGTGAGGGGGGAAATTTAGGGGGGGATTTTGGGGGATTTGGAAAATTTTAAGCGGGATTTTGGGGAATTTGGAAATTTTGGGGAGTTTTTGGGGGATTTTGGGGGAATTTTTGGGGGGATTTTCGGGGGGGATTTTTGGGGGATTTTTTGGGATTTTGGGGGAATTTTTGGGTGATTTTTTGGAATTTGGGGCATTTTTGGGGGGGATTTAAGGAAATTTGGAAAATTATGGGGGATTTTGAGGAATTTTTGGGGGGAATTTGGGGAATTTTAGGGGAATTTTTGGGATTTGGGGGAATTTTTGGGGGAATTTTGGGGAATTTTTGGGGGGAATTTTCGGGGGGGATTTTTGGGGGGATTTTGGGATTTTGGGGGGAATTTTTATGGGATTTAGGGAAATTTGGGGGAATTTTTGGGGATTTTTGGGATTTGGGGAATTTTGGGAAATTTTGGGGAATTTTGGGATTTGGGGAATTTTTGGGGGGGATTTTGGGGGAATTTGGGGAAAATTTGGGGATTTTTTGGGGGAATGTTTGGGATTTTGGGAAATTTTGGGGGGAATTTTGGGGAATTTTTAGGGGAATCTTGGTGGATTTTTGGGGATTTTGGGGAATTTTGGTGTATTTGGGGGGATTTAGGGAATTTTGGGGAATTTTTGGGGGGGATTTAGGTGGATTTGGGGGGATTTAGGGGAATTTTGGGAGGATTTTGTAAAAATTTGGGAAGATTTTGGGGAGTTTTTGGGGGATTTTGGGGGGATTTTAGGGGGGATTTTTGGGGAATTTTGGGGAATTTTGGAGGATTTTTGGGATTTGGGGAATTTTTGGGGGATTTTGGGGGAATTTTGGAGGGATTTGGGAGATTTTGGGGAATTTTGGGGGAATTTTGGGGAATTTTTGGGGGAATTTTTGGGGGGATTTTGGGGGAATTTTGGTGGATTTGGGGGATTTAGGGGAATTTTGGGGAATTTTGGGGGGATTTTTGGGAAATTTGGGGAATTTTTTGGGGATTTAGGGGAAATTTGGGGGTTTTTGGGGAATTTTTGGGGGATTTGGGTGAATTTTTGAGGTAATTTGGGTGAATTTTTGAGGGAATTTGGGGGAATTTTTGAGGGATTTGGGGAATTTTGGGGAGATTTTGGGGGATTTTGGGGAATTGGGATTTTTGGGTTTGGGGGAGATTTTGGGGGATTTTATGAAAATTTGGGGGATTTTGGGAAATTTAGGGGAATTTTGGGGGATTTTTTGGTTAGGGAATTTTGGGAAATTTGGGGGAATTTTGGGGAGAATTGGGGGATTTTGGGATTTGGGGAATTTGGGGGAATTTTGGGAGAATTTGGGGGAAATTTTGGGGGATTTGGGGGGATTTTTGGGGGAAATTTTGGGTGAATTTTGGGAGACCCTGAAGAAATTTTGGGGTAATTTGGGCAAAATCCAAAGCCCCGCCCCTTTTCCCACGAAGCCACGCCCCTTTCCCCAAAGCCCTGCCCCTTTCCTCAACCATGCCCCTTTTATGAAGCCCCGCCTCTTTTCTCCAAACCACGCCTCTTTCCCATGAAACCACGCCCACTTTTCTGAAGTGTGGTCCTTTTAAGAAAGCCACGCCCCTTTTCTCGAGCTCCGCCTTTTCCATAAAGCCACGCCCCCTTTTCCTCAATTTTGCCCCTTTTTCATGGAGCCACGCCCTCTTTTCCTCAAAGCCCGCCCTTTTCCTTAACCACGTCTATTTTATAAAGCCCCGCCCCTTTTTGAAACCCCGCCCCTTTTTAATGAAGCCACGCCCCCTTCCCCCAACGTCTCATCTTATTTATGAAGCCCCGCCCCTTTCTCTAAACCCCGCCCCTTTTTCCATGAAACCCATGAAGCCACGCCCCTTTTTCTAAAGCCCCACCCCTTTTCCATTAAGCCACGCCCCTTTCCCAAAACCCCGCCCCTTTTCATAAAGCCACGCCCCTTTCCCCAAATCTACACCCTTTTCTTAACCACGCCCCTTTTGTGAAACCCCGCCCCCTTTCTCTAAACCCCTTCCCTTTTCCATAAAGCCACGCCCCTTTTTCCTGAAACCACGCCTTTTTACCTCATAAACCCCTCCCTTTTTGAAGTACCGCCTTTTCTGAAGCCCCGCCCCTTTTCTGAAGCCCCGCCCCTTCCGGCAGGTGCTGAGAAGCTCCGCCCCTGGAGCAGCGCCTCAAGCACCACCTGGAGAAGCTGCTGAGGGCGGCGGCCATGGGGGGCGTGGGTCAGTGCCGGCCCGCCCACCCCTCCCTCCGAGCCGTGATTGACAGCTGTCAGTCATCCCCACACACCCTCCCCAGGTGTGATTGACAGCTGCCAATCATCCCCAACAGGCGCCGAGGACCCGCTGAGCTTCGCCCGCCCCCCCTCCAACATGGCGGCGCAGGTGTGGGCGGGGCTTGGGGGTGGAGGGGCGGGGCTTAAAGGGGTAAAGGGTGAGGTTGGGGTTAAAGGGGCGTGGTTAAAGGGTTAAAGGGGTGGGGTTTAATGGAAAAGTGGGTGGGGTTTAAAGGGTAAAGGGGCAGGATTTAAAGGGTTAAAGGGGAGGGGCTTAAAGGGGAAGTGGGTGGGCTTTAAAGGGTTAAATGGGCGGGGCTTATAGGTGAAAGTGGGTGGGGTTTGAAGGGTTAAAGGGGCGGGGTTTAAGCAGAAAAGTGGGTGGGGTTTAAATGATTAAATGGGTGGGGTTTGGGGTGTTGTGGGCGGGCTAAATGGGATTAAAGGGTTAAAGGGCGGGGCTTAAAGGAGATAAGTGGGTGGGGCTTATAGGGTTAAATGGGTGGGGCTTAAACGGGGAGGTGGGTGGGGCTTAAAGGGTTAAAAGGCGGGGCTTAAAGGGAAAGTGGGCGGGGTTTAAAGGATTGAAGGGCAGGGGGTTAAAGGGTGGGGCTAAATGGTTAAAGGGGCGGGGCTTAAAAAGTGGGTGGGGTTTGTTGCAAAAGTGGGCGGAGTTTAAAGGGTTAAAGAGGTGAGGTTTAACTGGTTAAAGGGGCGGGGCTTAAAGGGAAAGGGGGTGGGGTTTAGTGGAAAAGAGGGCGGGGTTTTAAGGGTTAAAGGGGTGGGGCTTAGCAGGAAAGTGGGCGGGGTTTAAAGGGTTGATGGGTGGGATTTTAAGGGTTAAATAGGTGGGGTTAATGAATAAAGTGGGTGTGGCCTAAAGGGTTAAAGGGGCGGGGCTTAGAGGGTTAAAGGGGCAGAGCTTAAAGAGACAAGTGGGTGGAGTTTAAACGGTTAAGGGGTGGGGCTTAAAGGAAAGTGGGGCGGGGTTTAAAGGGTTAAAGGGTGGGGTTAAAGGGTTAAAGGGTGGGGCTTAAAGGGAAAAGTGGGTGGGGTTTAAAGGGTTAAAGGGCGGGGTTTGGGGTGAAAGGGGCGGGGGTTAAGGGTTAAAGGGGCGGGGTTAAATGGTTAAAGGGGCGGGGCTTAAAGGGGGAAAGTGGGCGTGGTTTAGTGGGAAAGTGGGCGGGGTTTTAAAAAGGGTTAAAGGGTGGGGCTTAAAGGAAAAGTGGGGCGGGATTTAAAGGGTTAAAGGGGCGGGGCTTAAGCAGAAAAGTGGGTGGGGTTTAAATGGTTAAAGGGGTGGGGTTTGGGGTGATGTGGGCGGGGCTAAATGGGATTAAAGGGTTAAAGGGCGGGGCCTAAAGGAGATAAGCGGGCGGGGCTTAAAGGGTTAAATGGGCGGGCTTAAAGGAAAAATGGGTGGGGTTTGAAGGGTTAAAGGGGCGGGGTTTAAAGGGGAAAGTGGGCGGGGTTTAAAGGATTGACGGACAGGGTTAAAGGGTTAAAGGGGCGGGGCTTAAAAGTGGGTGGGGTTTGGTGGAAAAGTGGGGCGGAGTTTAAAGGGTTAAAGGGCAGTGATTAAAGGGAAAAGTGGGCGGGGTTTAGTGGGAAAGTGGGCGGGGTTTAAAGGGTTAAAGGAGTGGGGTTTTGCAGGAAAGTGGGTGGGGTTTAAAGGGTTAAAGGGGTGGGGTTAAAAAGAAAGTGGGTGGGGCTTAAGGGGTTAAGTGGGTGGGACTAGAGGGTTAAAGGGGTGGAGCTTAAAGAGAAAAGTGGGCAGGGTTTAAAGGGTTAAAGGGGTGAAGCTTTAAAAAGTGGGTGGGGTTTGGTGGAAAAGTGGGCGGGGTTAAAAGGGTTAAAGGGGCGGGGTTTAAAGTGTTGAAGGGCAAGGCTTAAGCAAAAAGTGGGTGGGGTTTAAAGGGTTAAAGGGGTGGGGTTTAGGGGCGGAGTGGGCGGGCTAAATGGGTTTAAAGGGTTAAAAGGGTGGGGCTTAAAGGGAAAAGTGGGCGGAGTTTAAAGGGTTAAATAGGCGGGCCTTAGATGGGAAACTGGGCGGGGTTTTAAGGGGTAAAGGGGTGGGGCTTAAAGGAAACTGGGCGGGGTTTAATGACAAAGTGGGGCGGGGTTTAAAGGGTTAGAGGGGTGGGGCTTAAAGGGAAACTGGGTGGGGTTTAATGACAAAGTGGGCGGGGTTTAAAGGGTTAAAGGGGCGGGACTTAAAGGGTAAAGAGGCGGGCCTAAAGGCGAAGTGGGTGTGGTTTAGTGGAAAAGTGGGCAGGGTTTAAATGGCAAAGTGGGCGGGGCTTGAAGAATTAAAGGGGCGGGGCTTAAAGGGTTAAAGGGGCGGGGTTTAAAGGGTTAAAGGGGCGTGGCTTAAGGCATAAACAACCGGGGTTAAGGGGCGGGGTTTGAGGATAAAGTGGGCGTGGCTTAAGGGTAAAGCACGTGGTTAAATGGGTGGGGCTTGGAGAGTTTGGTGGGCGGAGTTTAAGGGGTAAAGTGGGCGTGGCTTAAAGCTATGTGTGGGGTTTGAGAAGTGGGCGTGGCTTAATGAAAAGCGGGCGGGTTTTTGGTAAAGTGGGCGTGGCCTGAGTGGGCGTGTCCCCTGCAGGATGATGATGATGACGTCGGCGATGACGACAGCAAAGGGGGCGGGGCCAAGGCGCCGGGGCTGGGGGGGGGGCGGCGCTACGTCCCGCCCCGGCTGGTGCCAGTCAGCGGTGAGTCAGAATTCACCCAAAATCGGCCAAAGTCAGCCCAAAAGTTAGCCAAAATGCACCTGAGATTTATCCAGAATGCACCTGAAATTTATCCAAAATACACCTGAAATTTATCCAAAATATACCTGAAATTTATCCAAAATACACCTGAAATTTATCCAAAATATACCTGAGCTTTATCCAAAATATACCTGAAATTTATCCAAAATACACCTGAAATTTATCCAAAATATACCTGAGCTTTATCCAAAATATACCTGAAATTTATCCAAAATGCACCTGAAGTTTACCCAGATTTTATCCAGAATTTATACAGTATTTATCCAGAATTTATCCAGAATTTATATAGGATTTATACAGAATTTATCCAGAATTTATATAGAATTTATATAGAATTTATACAGAATTTATACAGAATTTATACAGAATTTATGCAGAATTTATACAGAATTTATCCAAAATTTATACAGGATTTATACAGAATTTATCCAGAATTTATACAGGATTTATACAGAATTTATCCAGAATTTATATAGAATTTATCCAGAATTTATCCAGAATTTACCCAAAATTTATACAGAATTTATCCAGAATTTATCCAAAATTTATCCAGAATTTACCCGAAATTTATCCAAAATTTTAGGAAAATTCACCCAAAATTTACGCAAAGTTTACCCAAAATTTCCCCAAAATTTACCTAAAATTTAACCAAAACTTATCGAAAATAATTCATCCAAAATTCACTCAAAATTCACCCAAAATTGCCCCAAAATTTAGTCAAAATTCACTCAAAATTCACCAAAAATTTATACAAAATTTGCCAAAAATTTTTCCAAAATTCACCCAAAATTTACCCAAATTAACTCAAAATTCACTCAAAATTCAGCCAAAATTCAGCCAAAATTTACACAAAATTCACACAAAATTCACCAAAATTCACTCAAAATTCACCAAAATTAACTCAAAATTTCCCCCAAAATTCACCCCGTAATTCACCCAAAATTCATCCAAAATTCACCAAAATTCACCCAAAATTAACCCAAAATACACTCAAAATTCACCCAAAATTCACACAAAACTTACCTAAAATTTGCTTTAAATTCACCCAAAATTCACCAAAATTAACTCAAAATTCACCCAAAATTCTCCCAAAATTTACCCAAAATCCACCCAAAATTCACCCAAAATTCACCAAAAATTCACTCAAAATTCAACCAAATTTCACCCAAAATTTACCCGAAATTTATTCAAAATTCACCGAAATTTTACACAAAATGTACTCAAAATTCCCGCAAAATTTATCCAAAATTTACTCAACATTTAACCAAAATTTATCCAGAATTTACCCAAAATTCACCCAAAATTTACCGGACATTTATCCCAATTTTATCCATAATTTACCCAAAATTCACCCAAAATTCACTCAAAATTCCCCCAAATTTCACCCAAAATTCACCCAAAATTTACTCAAAAATTACCCGAAATTTTTTCAAAATTCACTCAAAATTCCCCCAAATTTCCCCCAAAATTCACCCAAAATTCACTCAAAATTCACTCAAAATTCACCCGAAATTCACTCAAAATTCACCCAAAATTCACCCAAAATTCACACAGAATTCACACAAAATTCACTCAAAATTCACCAAAAATTCACTCAAAATTCACTTAAAATTAACTCAAAATTACCCCAAATTTATTCAAAATTCACCCAAAATTCCCCCAAAATTCACCCAAAATTCCCCTAAAATCCCACAAAATTCACCGAAAATTCCCCCAAAATTCACTCAAAATTCCCCCAAAATTCCCCCAAAAATTACCCGAAATTTATCTAAAATTCCCCCAAAATTCACCCAAAATTCCCCCTAAATTCCCTCAAAATTCACCCAAAATTCCCCAAATTTCACTCAAAATTCACCCAAAATTCACTCAAAATTCACCCAAAATTTATACAAAATTTGCCAAAAATTTTTCCAAAATTCACCCAAAATTCACTTAAAATTCACCAAAATTCACCCAAAATTCACTCAAAATTCTCTCAAAATTCACCCAAAATTAACCAAAATTCACCCAAAATTTATCCAAAATTGACCCAAAATTCACACAAATTCACCCAAAATTCATCCAAAATTCACCCGAAATTCCCCCAAAATTCACCCAAAATTCCCCCAAAATCCCCAAAATTTCCCAAAATTTACTCAAAATTCACTCAAAATTCACCCAAAATTTACTCAAAAATTACCCAAAATTCACTCAAAATTCACCCAAAATTCCCCAAATTTCCCCCAAGACTCCCCCAAATTTCCCCAAAATTCACTCAAAATTTACTCAAAATTCACCCAAAATTCCCCCCAAAAATTACCCGAAATTTATCTAAAATTCACCCTAAATTCCCCCAAAATTCACCCAAAATTCTCCCAAAATTCCCCAAAATGCCCCAAAATCCCCACTAAATATATCCAAAATTCACCCAAAATTCACCCAAAATTCCCCCAAAATTTACCCAAAATTTACCCAAAATTCACCCAAAATTCCCCCAAAATTTACCCAAAATTAACCAAAACTTATCAAAAATTTATCCAAAATTCACACAATATTCACACAAAATTCCCCAAAATTCCCCCAAAAATTACCTGAAATTTATCTAAAATTCACCCAAATTCTCACCTAAAATTCACCCAAAATTTACCCGAATTTCCCCAAAATTCCCCAAAATTCTCACAAAATTTATCTAAAATTCCCCCAAAATTCACCTAAAATCCCCCAAAATTCCCCCCAAAATCCCCCCAAAATCCCCCCAAAATTTCCCCAAAATTTACTCAAAATTCACACAAAATTCACACAAAATTTACCTAAAATTTACTCAAAATTCCCCCAAAATTCACCCAAAATTCCCCCAAAATTCACCCAAAATTCCCCCAAAATTCCCCCCAAAATTCACCCCGAAATTCACCCAAAATTCACCCAAAACTTACCCAAAATTCACCTAAAATTTATATAAAATTTTCCCAAAATTCACGCAAAATTCACCCAAAATTCACCCAAAATTCCCCCCAAAATCCCCCAAAATTCCCCCCAAAATTCCCCCCAAAATTAACTCAAAATTCACTCAAAATTCACCCAAAATTTACCCAAAATTACCCCAATTAACTCAAAATTCACTCAAAATTCGCCTAAAATTTACTCCAAAATTACCCGAAATTTTTTCAAAATTCACTCAAAATTCACTCAAAATTCCCCCAAAATTCACTCAAAATTCCCCAAAATTCCCCAAAATCCCCCAAAATTTCCCCAAAATTCACCCCAAAATCCATCCCATTCTAACCCTTTCCCATTTTTCCCCAGCCCCCGTCCCCGACGCCGGGTCCCGCTCCCAGCTCCGCCTGCGGCGCCGCGCCCTGAGCTCGGCCGCGCTGCGGGAGCTGCGCGAGGAGCTGGGGGAGGGGCCCCGCCAGGAGGGGGAGGGGCTGCTCCGCGCCCCCCGCCAGGAGCTGCACAGGTGAGACGGGGCTGGGGGATGTTTGGGGATTTTTTGGGAATTTTTACCATTTTTTTTCGATTTTTTTCTGATTTTTTTTCGATTTTTTTCAGATTTTTTTCGATTTTTTTTCTGATTTTTTTTCAGATTTTTTTTCGAGTTTTTAAAATTTTTTTCTGATTTTTTTCTGATTTTTTTCTGATTTTTTTCTGATTTTTTTCTGATTTTTTTTCGATTTTTTTCTGATTCTTTTCTGATTATTCTCTATTTTTTTCTGTTTTTTTCTGATTTTTTTTCTGGTTTTTTTCTGATTTTTTTCAGATTTTTTTTCGATTTTTTTCAGATTTTTTTTAGATTTTTTTCTGATTTTTTTTCTGATTTTTTAAAATTTTTTTCAAATTTTTTCTGATTTTTTTCGATTTTTTAAAAATTTTTTTCTGATTTTTCTTCGATTTTTTTTCTGATTTTTTTTCGATTTTTTTCCAATTTTTTTCTAATCTTTTTCTGATTTTTTCTGATTTTTTTCAGGTTTTTTTCGAATTTTTACTTTTTTTTTCCAATTTTTTTTTTTTTGAATTTTTTACCATTTTTTTCTGAATTTTTTCCAATTTTTTGGGGCTTCCTGGAAGGGATTTTGGGAGGAGCTGGGGAGGGCCCCGCCAGGAGGGGGGAGGGGCTGTTCCCGCCCCCCGCCAGGAGCTGCACAGGTGAGGCGGGCTGGGGAATTGGGGATTTTTTGGGATTTTTTTGGGATTTTTTATCATTTTTTTTAGTTTTTTTCGATTTTTTTCTGATTTTTTTTCAGATTTTTTTCTGATTTTTTCTGATTTTTTTTCGATTTTTTCTGATTTTTTTCGATTATTTTCTGATTTTTTCTGATTTTTTTCGATTTTTTTCTGATTTTTTCTGATTTTTTTCGATTTTTTCTGAATTTTTTCTGAATTTTTTCTGATTTTTTTTTATTCTTTTCTGAATTTTTTCTGATTTTTTTCGATTTTTTTCTGATTTTTTTCTGACTTTTTTCTATTTTTTTCGATTTTTTTCTGATTTTTTTTCTGATTTTTTTCTGATTTTTTCTGATTTTTTTCTGATTTTATTTCGATTATTTTCTGATTTTTTTCTGATTTTTTTTCGATTTTTTTCCGATTTTTTTCTGAATTTTTTTCGATTTTTTTCTAATTTTTTCCGATTTTTTTTCGATTTTTTTTCGATTTTTTTCCGATTTTTTTCTGATTTATTTTAGGTTTTTTTCGAATTTTTTTCTGATGTTTTCTCGATTTTTTCCTGATTTTTTTCCGATTTTTTTCTTATTTTTTTCTGATGTTTTTTCGATTTTTTGAAAATTTTTTTTCTGATTTTTCTTCGATTTTTTTCTAATTTTTTTCTTATTTTTTTCTGATTTTTTTTTCGGTTTTTTGCTGATTTTTTTTCTGATTTTTTCTGATTTTCTTTCTTATTTTTTTCTGATTTTTTCTGATTTTTTTCTGATTTTTTCCGAATTTTTATCGATTTTTTTCTGATTTTTTTCTGATTTTTTTTCTGATTTTTTTTCGATTATTTTCTGATTTTTTTTCGATTTTTTTCCGAGTTTTTTCTGATTTTTTTTCGATTATTTTCTGATTTTTTTTTGGTTTTTTCCCATTTTTTTGCCATTTTTTTCCCATTTTTTCAGATTTTTTGGGTAATTTTTGGGAGAATTTCAGGTGTTTTGACAGGAAAATTTTGGGGATTTGTGACAGGAATTTTTAGAACTATTTTTGGGAGTTTTCCAGAATTTGTGATTTTTGGGGATTTTTTGGGGATTCCTGGAGGGAATTTGGGGGAGGAGCTGGGGGAGGGGCCCCGCCAGGAGGGGGAGGGGCTGCTCCGCGCCCCCCGCCAGGAGCTGCACAGGTGAGACGGGGATGGGGGATGTTTGGGGATTTTTTTGGGAATTTTTACCATTTTTTTTCGATTTTTTTCTGATTTTTTTCAAATTTTTTTTTATTTTTTTTCGAATTTTTTTCAGTTTTTTTTCCATTTTTTTTCGATTTCTTCTCGAATTTTTTTTCCAATTTTTTTCGATTTTTTTTTCGATTTTTTTCGATTTTTTTCCGATTTTTTTCTGATTTATTTTAGGTTTTTTTCGAATTGTTTTCTGATGTTTTCTCGATTTTTTCCTGATTTTTTTTCGATTTTTTTTTCGATTTTTTTCAGATTTTTTTCGATTTTTTTTCGATTTTTTTCAGATTTTTTCAGATTTTTTTTATTTTTTTCGAATTTTTTTCAGATTTTTTCGATTTTTTTTCTATTTCTTCCCGAATTTTTTTCGATCTTTTGTGGGTTTTTTTCCAATTTTTTTCGATTTTGTTTCGAGTTTTTTTCCATTTTTTTCCGATTTTTCCCGAATTTTTATCGATTTTTTTTCTGATATTTTTTCAGATTTTTTTTCGAGTTTTTAAAATTCTTTTCTGATTTTTTTCTGATATTTTTCCGAATTTTTTTTTATTTTTTTCTGATTTTTTTTCTGTTTTTTTTTTCAATTTCTTCTCGAATTTTTTCGATTTTTTCTTTTCAAATTTTTTTCGGTTTTTTTTCGATTTTTTTCTGATTTTTTTCTGATTTTTTTAGATTTTTTTTCTGATTTTTTCTAATTTTTTTCTGATTTTTTTCGAATTTTTTTCTGATTTTTTCTGATTTTTTTCGAATTTTTTTGGAATTTTTTCTGATTTTTTTTCTGATTTTTTTCAATTTTTTTTTGGTTTATTTTCGGGTTTTTTTAGATTTTTGGGTCGTTTTTGGGTGGAATTTGGGCACTTTGGGGCAAATTCTGGGTGAAATTTAAGTGACTTTGGGATATTTGGGGTCATTTTTGGGTCGTTTTTTGCCGGAATTTTTGGCTTTTTTTGGCGGGAAGTCCTGAAGAACTTCCCTGAGGTCACATTTTGGGCGAAATTTTGTGAAATTTGGATAATTTTTGGGTCAATTTTGGGTGAAATTCGGGCGATTTTGGGGTGAAACGAGTAACTTGGGGTCGGTTTTTTGGTCACTTTGGTGACTTTGAGGTCATTTTTGGGCCGTTTTTTGCCGGAATTTTTGGCACTTTTTGGCCAAGACTCCCTCATGACTTCCTTGAGGTCACATTTTGGGTGAAATTTGGGCGATTTTTGGGCGGATTTTGGGTGAAATTCGGGCGTTTTTGGGGTATTTTTCAGGGTGCGCTACGAGGAGTCGATGCTGCAGCGCCTCAGCGCCCCCTGGCGGCCGCGGCGGCCGCGGGGGGCGGGGTCGGAGCTGGATGACGTCACCAAGTTTGGGGCTTTCCCCGCCCTCCTGGGGGAGGGAACCAATCAGGTGAGGGCAGGGGGGCGGGGCATGGGGAAAAAAAGGAAAAAAATCAGAAAAAATTTGGGGGAAAAGTGGGAAAAATTGGGGAAAAAATGGGAAAAAAATGGGAAAAAAAATCTGGGAAAATTAGGAAAAAAATTTGGGAAAGATTGGGAAAAATTATGGGGAAAACTTGGGAAAAATGGGGAAAAAGTTGGGAAAAAATTGGGAAAATTTGGGGGAAAATTCAGGAAAAATTGGGGAAAAAAATGGGAAAAAATGGGGAAAATTGGGAAAAAATTTGGGGAAAAATGGGGAAAGTGGGAAAAAATGAGGAAAAGTTGGGGAAAAAATGTGGAAAAAATAAAGAAAATTTGGGAAAAAATTGGGAAAATTTGGGGGAAAAATTCTGGAAAACTTGGGAAAAAATTGGGGAAAATAAGAAAAATAATGAGGAAAAATTGGGGAAAAAATGGGGAAAATTCAGGAAAAAAAAATTGGGAAAATTGGGAAAGAAGTTTAAGAAAATTTGGGAAAAAATGGGGGAAAAAGTTGGGAAAATTTGGGGAAAAATTCTGGAAAAATTTAGGAAAAAATTGGTGAAAATGATAAAAATAATGGGGAAAAATTGGGGAAAAAAATTGGGAAAATTTGGGGAAAAAAATTGTGGGAAAATGAGAATAATTGGGGAAAAATGGGGGAAAAAATTGGGAAAATTTGAGGAAAAATTCAGGGAAAATTGGGGGAAAAAATGGGGAAAATTGGGAAAAAATTTGGGAAAAATTGGGAAAAAAATTGGGAAAATTATGGAAAAAAATTGGGGAAAATGATAAAAATAATGGGGAAAAATTGGGGAAAAAAATTTGGGAAAATTGGGAAAGAAGTTGGTGAAATTTTGGGAAAATTTGGGGAAAAATTCTGGAAAAATTTGGGTAAAAAAATAGGGAAAATTGGGAAAAAATTTGGGAAAAATGGGGAAAAATTGGGGAAAATTCGGGGAAAAAATTTGGGAATTTTTGGGGTAAAATTTGGGGAATTTTTTGGGATAAATTTTGGGAAATTTTTGGGTAAAATTTGGGAATTTTTGGGTGAAAATTGGGAATTTTTGGGTTTTTTTGGCCCCTCAGGAATCGTTGGAGCCGCCGAAGAAAAAAAAGAAAAAACAAAAATTGGGGAAGAAAAAAGGGAAAAAAGGTCAGTCCCAAAATTCCTTTTTTTTCCCCCAAAATTCTCATTTTTTCCCAAAAAAAAATTTCTTATTTTTCCCCAAAACTCCCAATTTTTTTTCCTCAAAATTCTCACTTTCGCCCAAAAATCCCCAAATTTTTTTTACCCAAAATTCCAATTTTTTTCCCCAAAACTCCCCGGAATTTTTTTCCCCCAAAATTCTCTTTTTTTTCCCCAAAAAATTCCAATTTTTTTCCCCTAAAATTCCCATTTTTTAACCTCCAAAATTTTTATTTTTTTCCCCTAAAATTCCCAAATTTTTTTCCCCCAAAATTCCTTTTTCCCCAAAAATTTCATTTTAATTTCCCCCAAAATTCTCATTTTTAAACCTCCAAAATTTTTAGTTTTTTTCCCCAAAATTCCCAATTTTTTTTCCACCAAAATTTTATTTTATTTTTCCCAAATTTCCCTTTTTTTCCCCCAAAATTTCCCATTTTCCCCCATTTTTCCCCTCCCAGTCCAAACCAGTTCAAACCAGTAACTCCCAGTTTCCTCCCCAGGGTTCCGCCGCCGCCGCTGATCGTCCAATCAGAATCCCGGATTCCGCCTCATTTGCATCTCATTTGCATACCCGTGACGTCACTTCCGGGGTGGGCGGGGCCGGGAGGGGGAAAAAACACCCAAAAAATAAAATTTTTTTCTCAAAATTCCGAATTTTTTTTCTATTTATTTTAACCCAAACTTCTCATTTTTTGAATCCAAAAATTCCACGAATTTTAACCCAAAATTTCTTTTTTTTTTAGCCCAAAATTCCAAAATTTTTTACCCAAAAATTCGATTTTTTTAAACCCAAAAATCTCAAATTTTTACCCAACAATTCCATTTTTTTAAACTCAAATTCTCACAAATTTCAACCCAAAAGTTCCATTGTTTAACCCAAAATTTCTCATTTTTTAACCCAAAATTCCACAAATTTTTACCCAAAAACTGAATTTTTTGATCCTAAATTTCTCATTTTTAAAACCCAAAATCTCACAAACTTTAATCCAAAAATTCCATTTCTAACCCAAAATTCTTCATGTTTTAACCCAAAATGCCACAAATTTTTACCCAAAAATTCAATTTCTTAAACCCAAAATCTCATAAATTTTAACCCAAAATTTCTCATTTTTTTCACCGAAAAATTCTGCAATTTTTAACCAAAATTCCAGTTTTTAACCCATTTCTTTTTTTCACCAAAATTCCCATTTTTCACCCCAAATCCCCCTTTTAGTAAAAAAAACGCACAAAACCACAAAATCCTCCAACAACAAAAAATTCACTTTATTTCTCAAACTCATTTTTACAATTTTCACAATTTTTACAATTTACCCCATTTCCCATTTTACCCCATTTCCTCCTTTACCCCATTTACCCCATTTCCTCCCGTTTACCCCATTTTTACCCCATTTACCCCATTTTTACCCCCATTTACCCCATTTTACCCCATTTTACCCCATTTTACCCCATTTCCCCATTTACCCCCATTTTACCCCATTTTACCCCATTTTTCCCATTTACCCCATTTTACCCCATTTCCCCTTTACCCCATTTTCCCACTTTTACCCCATTTTACCCCATTTACCCCATTTTACCCCATTTCCCCCATTTTACCCCATTTTACCCCATTTCCCCTTTACCCCATTTCCCTTTTACCCCATTTTACCCCATTTCCCCATTTACCCCTTTACCGCATTTTACCCCATTTTACCCCATTTCCCCCTTTACCCCATTTCCGCATTTTACCCCATTTTCCCCCTTTACCCCATTTTACCCCATTTACCCCATTTCCCATTTACCCCATTTTACCCCATTTCCCCCATTTACCCCCATTTCCCCATTTACCCCATTTCCCCATTTTACCCCATTTACCCCATTTCCCCCTTTACCCCATTTACTCATTTCCCCCATTTTACCCCATTTCCCCATTTACCCCATTTCCCCCTTTACCCCATTTTACCCCATTTACCCCATTTTACCGCATTTACCCCATTTTACCCCATTTACCCCACTTTACCCCATTTACCCCATTTACCCCATTTCCTCCTTTACCCCATTTCCTCCTTTACCCCATTTTCCCCATTTACCCCATTTCCCCATTCCATTTACCCCATTTTACCCCATTTACCCCATTTCCATTTACCCCATTTTACCCCTTTTACCCCATTTCCCATTTACCCCATTTACCCCATTCCCCAATTTTACCCCAATTCCCCCATTCCCCCTTCACTCCCCATACTCCTCCTGCAGCTCGGCCACGTTCTCCCCGACACCTCCCGCCAGCCCTGCGGCCCACGTGGAACACGCGCCGGTGCCGCCCCAGTCTGGCGTCCCGCCGCGCCGCCTGGTAGATGGCGCGGCTTGGCGAGGGCGCACGCCGCCGCCTCGGTGCCCACGGCGCTGCTCAGCCCCGGTCCAGCACCCCGTAGGCGTAGGAGGAGCCCGAGCCACGGGCGAAGGCCGAGGCCGACCACGCCGCTGCCCTCGCTGTCCACGTAGTACAGGCCTGGGGACGGCGACGCCACTGAGCCCCGGGTGTGGCTACCGAATTTTGGGGTGTGGCCACTGAGCCCCGGGTGTGGTACCGAATTTTGGGGTGTGGCTACCGAATTTTGGGGTGTGGCCACTGAGCCCCGGGTGTGGCCACCGAATTTTGGGGTGTGGCCACTGAGCCCCGGGTGTGGTACCGAATTTTGAGGTGTGGCTACCGGATTTTGGGGTGTGGCTAGTGAGGTTTTGGGGTGTGGCTACCGAATTTTGGGGTGTGGCTAGTGAGGTTTTGGGTGTGGCTACCGAATTTTGGGGTGTGGCCACTGAGCCCCGGGTGTGGCTACCGAATTTCGGGTGTGGCTACCGAATTTTGGGGTGTGGCCAGTGAGGTTTTGGGTGTGGCCAGTGAGTTTAGGGCATCAGGAATGAATTTCAGACCATTAGAAATGATTTTGGGGTGTGGCTACCAAATTTTGGGGTGTGGCTACCGAATTTTGGGGTGTGGGTAGTGAGGTTTTGGGTGTGACTACCGAGTTTGGAGGTGTAGCTAGCGAGGTTTTGGGTGTGGCTACCAGATTTTGGGGTGTGGCTAGTGAGGTTTAGGGTGTGGCCACCAAATTTTGGGGTGTGGCTAGTGAGCCCCAGGTGTGGCTACCGAATTTTGGGGTGTGGCCAGTGAGGTTTTGGGTGTGGTCACCGAGTTTATGGCACGAGGAATGAGTTTTAGAACATTAGAAATGATTTTGGGGTGTGGCTACCAAATTTTGGGGTGTGGCTACTAAATTTTGAGTGTGGCTACCAAATTTGGAGGTGTGGCTAGTGAGTTTTGGGTGTGGTCGGTGAGTTCAGGGCACGAGGAATGAATTTCAGACCATTAGAAATGATTTTAGGGTGTAGCTACCAAATTTTGGGTGTGGCTACCAAATTTGGAGGTGTGGCTAGTGAGGTTTTGGGTGTGGCTACCGAATTTTGGGGTGTGGCTAGTGAGGTTTTGGGTGTGGTCGGTGAGTTCAGGGCACCAGGAATGAGTTTCAGAACATTAGAAATGGTTTTGGAGGTGTGGCTACCAAATTTTGGGGTGTGGCTAGCGGGTTTTTGGGTGTGGTCGGTGAGTTCAGGGCACGAGGAATGGATTTCAGACCATTAGAAGTGGTTTTGGACAGGTGGCTACCAGATTTTAGTGTGTGGCTACTACATTTTGGGGTGCGGCTACCAGATTTTGGGGTGTGGCTAGTGAGTTTTGCAGGTGTGGCTACCAAATTTTGGGGTGTGACTACTAAATTTTGGGGTGTGGCTACCAAATTTGGAGGTGTGGCTAGTGAGTTTTTGGGTGTGGCCAGTGAGTTCAGGGCATCAGGAATCAGTTTCAGAACATTAAGAATGATTCTAGAACTGTGGCTACCAAATTTTGGGGTGTGACTACTAAATTTTGGGGTGTGGCTAGTGAGGTTTTAGGTGTGGCTACCACATTTTGGGGTGTGGCTAGTGAGGTTTAGGGTGTGGCCAGTGAGTTCAGGGCACCAGGAATGAGTTTCAGAACATTAGAAATGATTTTGGAGCTGTGGCTACCAAATTTGGAGGTGTGGCTACTAAATCTTGAGGTGTGGCTACCAAATTTGGAGGTGTGGCTAGTGAGTTTTTGGGTGTGGTCGGTGAGTTCAGGGCACGAGGAATGGATTTCAGACCATTAGAAGTGGTTTTGGAGGTGTGGCTACCAAATTTTGGGGTGTGGCTACCAAATTTTGGGGTGTGGCCAGTGAGTTTTTGGGTGTGGCCAGTGAGTTCAGGGCACGAGGAATGAATTTCAGAACATTAGAAGTGGTTTTGGACAGGTGGCTACCAAATTTTTGAGTGTGGCTACCAAATTATTGGGTGTGGCTACCAAACTTTTTTGCATAACTAATAACCACACAGGTTTAGAATTCATTTTAAAGGTTCAGAGAGCGAATCTGGCGCCATTTCAACCCCATTTAGGGCTGTGGCTGGTGCATTTTTAGCTGTGGCTACCAAATTCTGACCTGTGGCTACCAAATTTTCACCCTGTAGCTACCTACATTTTGACCTGTGGCTAGTGAATTTCTGGCTGTTCCCAGCACATTTTTAGCTGTGAGTACCAAATTCTGACCTGTGGCCAGCACATTTTGACCCCTGGCTACCAAATCCTGACCCGTGGCTACCAAATTCTGACCCGTGGCTAGCGAATTTTCACCCGTGGCTACCAAATTTTGCCCCTGTCCCTGTCCTCACCGGGTCCAAGGCTCGTCCCAGCCGCACACCATGGTGCCCAGGCTCAGCCCCAGGCCCTTGTACTGGTACACCAGCTTAGCTTCCATTTCAGCCTGTGGCTACCAAATCCTGACCTGTGGCTAGTGAATTTCTGGGTGTGGCTAGCACATTTTTATCTGTGGCTAGTGAATTTTCACCCGTGCCCAGCACATTTTCACCTGTTTCCAGCACATTTCAGGCCGTGGCTAGCACATTCTCAGCTGTGGCTACCAAGTTTTGACCCGTGGCTAGCACATTCTGACTTGTGGCTAGTGAATTCTGACCTGTGGCCAGTGAATTTCTGGCTGTGACTACCAAATTTTGACCTGTGACTACCAAGTTTTGACCTGTTCCCAGCACATTTTTAGCTGTGACTACCAAATTTCACCCGTGGCTAGTGAATTTTGACCCGTGGCTACTAAATTTTCACCCGTGGCTAGCACATTTTCAGCTGTGGCTAGTGAATTTCTGGCTATGGCTACCAAATTTTGACCTGTTTCCCAGCACATTTCTGGCTGTAGCTACCAAATTTCGACTCTGTGGCCACCAAATTTTCACCCGTGGCTACCAAACTCCCCTCCCAGTGCTCCTCACCGGGCCCGCGCTCGTCTCCAGCCGCACACCATGGTGCCCAGGCTCAGCCCCAGGCCCTTGTACTGGTACACCAGGTTGGCTTTCATTTCAGCCCGTGGCTACCAAATCCTGACCCGTGGCTAGTGAATTTCTGGGTGTGGCTACCAAATTTTGACCCGTGGCTACCAAATTTTGACCCCTGGCTAGCGAATTTTCACCCGTGGCTAGTGAATTTTGCCCCTGCCCCCGGTCTCTCACCTGGGCCCGCGCCGTCCCAGCCGCACACCATGGTGCCCAGGCTCAGCCCCAGGCCCTTGTACTGGTACACCAGGTTGGCCAGCAGCTTGGAGGCGGCGGCCACCGACTATCGGGCTCCTTTGTCGCGCGAAGCTCCTGCATCGCGTACTGCCGCGCCACCAGCCGCTGCCAGAAGCTGCAGTCGGGCGGCGCCGCCCGCCATGGTGCCCAAAATTCGGGGTTGATGGGCAGGACTTTGCGAACAGACTGCGAGGCGATGTACGAGCCGGCCGTGGCGCGCGAGTCCACGGCCACCGTCACGCCCAGCGCCGTCTGGGAGGAGAGAAATTAAAAAAAAACCAATTGGGATTTTTTTCTCGGTTTTTTGGGGGTTTTAGAAATTTTTTCTGGATTTTTTGGGATTTTTTAGTTGAAAATTGTGATTTTTTCGTGTTTTTTGGTGTTTTTTGATAAAAATTCATGTTTTTCACACCGAAAGTTCGAGCGTTATTCGTGAAAATTTTCCTGTTTTTACACAAAATTCCTTTTTCTGTAAAATTTTCCATTTTTTACACAAAAATTCGCTTTTTCACAAAATTTTCTCCCATTTTTACTCCTTAAATTCGCTTTCTTTTGTCAAAAATGTCATCGCTTTTTACACAAAAATTCGGTTTTTTCGCAAAATTTTCCCATTTTTTACACAAAATTCGCCGGTTTTTTCTCAAATTTTTCCCATTTTTACAGAAAAATTCGCTCTTTTTCTCAAAAATTTTCCCCTTTTTCTTCCCAAATTCG
>JAKWBO010000744.1:25000-28689 GCA_034336685.1 Luscinia luscinia | reverse complement strand
TTTACGGCTACAAGGCTAACCTGGTAACTGGGACACAAGACCTGTGCACCTATGCAGGGAGGGAGTACATGAGGATGATGGATGGATGATGGATGCAAGGATGATGGATGATGGATGAATGGATCATGGATGGATGATGGATGGATGGATGGATGGATGGATGGATGGATGGATGGATGGATGGATGGAGGATAGGATGAATGGATGGATGGATGGATGGATGGATGGATGATGGATGGATGGATGATGGATAGATGAATTGATGGATGGATGGATGGATTGATGATGGATAATGGATGGATGGATGGATGGATGATGATGGATGGATGGATAGATGGATGGATGGAATGGATGGATGGATGGATGGATGGATGGATGGATGGATGGATGAATGATGGATGGATGGATGATGGATGGATGGAAGGATGGAGGAATGGGTGGATGGAAGGATAGAGGGAAGGATGATGCATGGATGATGGATGGATGGATGATGTATCAATGATGAATGGAGGGATGACGGATGATGCATGTATGGATGGATGGGTGATGGATGGATGGATGGATGGATGGATGGATGGATGGATGGATGGATGGATGGCAAGAAGGATGGATGATGGATGGATCGATGGATGGATGGATGGATGATGAATGGATGACGGATAAGGATTGATGGATGATTGGATGGATGATGGACGGATGAATGATGGATGGATGGATGGATGGATGGATGATGGATGGATGGACGGATGGATGGATGATGGATGGATGGATGGATTGATGAATGGATGGATGATGAATGGATTGATGGATGATGGATGATGGATGGATGGATGATGGATTATGGATGGTGGATGTTGAAGGATGATGCATGGATGCATGACGGATGATGGATGGATGGATGGATGGATGGATGGATGGATGGATGGATGGATGGATGGATGGATGATGAATGGTTGGATGGATGATGGATGGGTGATGGTTGGATGGATGATGGATGGATGGATTATGGATGGATGGATGGTTGATGGATGGATGGATTGACGGATTCATCAAGAGTAGTTTGGATGGAGGATGGATCGATGGAGGAATGGGTGGATGGAGGAATGGATGGAAAGATGATGGATGGGTGATGAATGGTTGGATGGATATATGGCTGGATTGATGGTGGAATGGAGGATGGATGGATGGATAGATGGATGAATTGATGGTGGATGGATGATTGATTAATGGATGATGGTAGGATTGATGAATGGTTGGATGGATGGATGGATGGCTGATGGATTGGTGGATGACGGATGATGGATGGCGGGATGGATGGATGGATTATGCATGGATAGATGATGCATGGATGGATGGAAGATGGATGGATGGATGCATGGAACGATTATGCATGGACCGATGATGGAGGATGGATGGATGATGGATGGATGGATGGATGGATGGATGGGTGGATGATGGATGGATTATGGATGGAGGGATGCATGCAAGGATTATGCATGGATGGATGATGGATGATGGATGGATGGATGGATGGATGGATGGATGGATGGATGGATGATGGATGGAGGGATGGATGGATGCATGGATGGATGGATGGATGGATGGAAGGTTGGATGAATGGATGGATGGATTGATGGAGAGTAGGTTGGATGGCGGATGGATGGATAAAGGGATGAGTGGATGGAGGGATGGATGGAAGGATGATGGATGGATGGATGGATGGTTGGTGGATGGATTGATGATGGATAATGGATGGAGGGATGGATGGAGGTTTTAAGCATGGATGGAAAATGGATGATGGATAGAAGGTGGATGCATGGATGGAGGGATGGATGGATGGACGAATGGATGAATGATGGATGGATGGATGATGGATGGATTATGGATGGATGGATGATGGATGATGTTTGGATGGATGATGGATGGATGATGGATGGATGGATGATGGATCAATGATAAATGGAGGGATGATGGATGATGCATGGATGGATTTATGGATGATGGATGGATGGATGGATGGATGGATGGATGGATGGATGGATGGATGGATTGATGGATGGATGATGGTTGGATGGATGATGGATGGATGGATGATGGATGGATGATGGATGGATGGATGATTGATGGATGGATGGATTGACGGATGCATCGAGAGTAGTTTGGATGGAGGATGGATGGATGGAGGAATGGTTGTATAGAGAATGGACGGTAAGATGATGGATGGATGATGAATGGATGGATGGATAGATGTATGGATTGATGGTGGATGGATGATTGATTGATCGATGATGGTAGGATTGATGGATGGATGGATGGATGGATGGATGGCTGATGGATTGGTGGATGACGGATGATGGATGGAGGGATGGATGGATGGATGCATGGATGGATGATGGATGATGGATGGAAGATGAATGGATGGATGCATGGAAGGATTGATGACCATGGATAGATGATGGATGGATGGATGGATGGATGGATGGATGGATGGATGGATGGATGGATGGATGGATGGATGGATGATGGATGGATTATGGATGGAGGGATGCATGGAAGGATTATGCATGGATGGATGATGGATGATGGATGGATGGATGGATGGATGGATGGATGGATGGATGGATGGATGGATGGATGGAAGATTAATGGATGGATGATGGATGGATGGATGATGGATGATGACTGGATGGATGATGGATGGATAATGGATGGATGGATGGATGGAGAGATGGATGGATGGATGATGGATGGATGGATAGATGATGGATGAATAAATGGATGAATGGATTGATGGATGGATGGATGGATGGATGGATGGATGGATGGATGGATGATGGTCCGATGATGGATGGATGAATAATGGATGGATGATGGATGGATGGATGGATGGATGATGGATGCATGGATGCATGGATCATGGATAGATGGATGATGAATTGATGATGGATGTATGGATGGATGGATGGGTGATGGATGGATGGATGGATGGATGGATGGATGGATTTAAAATAGATGGATGAATGATGGATGGATGATGAATGATGGATGGAGGGATGGATGGATGGATGATGCATGGATGGATGATGGATGATGGATGGATGGATGGATGGATGGATGGATGGATGGATGGATGGATGGATGAATGGAGGGAAGGATGGATGGATGGAGAGTAGAATTGATGGAGGATGGATGGATGTAGGGATGGTTGGACTGAGGGATGGATGGATGATAGATGAATGGATGGATGAATGATGGATGATGGATGGATGGATGATGGATGGAGGATGGATGGACGGATGATAGATGCATGGATGGATGGATAGATGGATGGATGGATGGATGTCGGATGGATGATATATGGATGATGGATGAATGATGGATGCATGGATGATTGCTGATGGATGAAAGGGATGATGGATGGATGATGGATGGATGGTAGATGGATGGTGGATGGATGGATGGATGGATGGATGGATGGAGATGGATGGATGGATGGATGGATGGAAATGTTTTGGATGGATGATGGATGGATGATGGAGGAAATGCTGATGGATGATGGATGGATGGAAAGATGGATGGATTATGGAGTGATGGAAGGATGATGAATATATGGATTGATAGAGAAATGGATTGATGGCTGGATGATGGATGATGGATGGAGGGATGATTGATGGATGATGGATGCATTG
>JAKWBO010000744.1:0-5000 GCA_034336685.1 Luscinia luscinia | reverse complement strand
TGGATGATGGATGGATGAGGGATGATGGATGATGGATGATGAATAGAGGGATGGATGGATGGATGAAAAGAGGATGGATGCATGGATGGATGGATGATGGATGGCTGAATGTGTGATGGATGGTTTATGGATAGATGGAGGTTGGATAATAGATGGATGGATGGTTGGATGGATGGATGGATGCATGGATGGAGGTGGTTCTGTGATTGATGGATGTTGGATAGATGGATGCATGGATGGATGGATGGATGGATGGATGCATGGATGGATGGATGATGGATGAATAATGGATGGATGTGATGGATGATGGATGAGGTATAGATAGATAGATGACATGGATAGATGATGGATGAGATGGATGAATGGATGGATGGAGGGATGAATGCATGCATGCATGCATGCATGGATAGATGATGGATGATGGATGGATGGATGGATGATGGATGGATGGATGGATGATGGATGGATGAGGGATGATGCATGATGATGATGATAGAGGATGGATGGATGGATGGATGGATGGATGGATGGATGGATGGATGATGCATGGATGATGGATGATGGATGGATTGATGGATGGATGGATGGATGATGAATGGATGGATGGATGGATGGATGGATGAATGAATGGATGGATGGATGATATTTGGATAAATGGATGGAAGGATTGATGGATGGATGGATGGATGATGGATGATGTATGATGATGATGGATGATGGATGGATGATGGATGGATGGATGGATGGATGGATGGATGGGTGATGGATGAATGGATGGGTGATGGATTGATAGATGGATGTATGGATGGAAGCATGACCGATGGATGATGGATGCATGGATGATGGATGATGGATGGAGGGATGATGGATGGATGATGGATGGATGGATGGATGGGTGGATGGATGCATGGATTGATGGATGATGGATGGAGGAATGATGGATGGATGATGCATGGATGGATGACGGATGATGGATGGATGGATTGATGGATGCATGGAGAGTAGGTTGGATGGCAGATGGATGGATGGAGTAATGGTTGGATGGAGGGATGGATGGAAGGATGATAGATGGATGATGGATGGATGAATGAGTGATGGATGGATGTATTATGGATGGATTGATGGATGATGGATGATGGATGGACGGATAGATGGATGGATGGATGGATGGACAAAAACAGGATGGATGCATGGATGGATGGATGGATGGATGGATGTGATGGATGATGGATGGATGATGGATGCATTGATGGATGGATGGATGATGGACGATGGATGATGGATGGATGGATGGATGGATGGATGATGATGGATGGATTATGGATGATGGATGAGGATGATGGATGATGATGGATGCATTAATGGATGGATGGATGATGATGGATGATGGATGATGCATGGATGATGATGGATGATGGATGGATGGATGGATGGATGGATGGATGGATGGATGGATGGATGATGATGGATAGGATGATGGATGGATGATGCATGGATGGATGATGGATGATGGATGATGGATGATGGATGGATGGATGGATTGATGGATGGAGAGTAGGTTGGATGGAGGATGGATGGATGGATGGATGGATTGGATGGATGGATGGATGGAAGGATGATAGATGGATGATGGATGGATGGATGATGGATGATGGATGGAAGGATGATGGATGAATGATGGATGGATGGATGGATGGATGGATGGATGGATGGATGGATAGATGGATGGATGATGGATGGATGGATGGATGGATGGATGGATGGATGATGGATGGATGGATGGATGGATGATGGATGGACGAACTGGATGGATGGATGGATGGATTGATGGATGATGATGGATGGATGGATGATGATGGATGATGGATGGATGGATGATGGATGATGGATGGATGAGATGGATGGATGGATGGATGGATGAGATGGATGATGCATGATGGATGGATGGATGGATAGGATGGATGGATGGATGGACAAAAGATGGATGGATGCGATGGATGGATGGATGATGGATGGATGGATGAATGGATGGATGATGGATGGATGGAGGATGGATGTTGATGGATGGATGGATGGATGGATGGATGGATGGATGGATGGATGGATGGATGGATGGATGGTTGATGGATGATGGATGGATGGATGGATGATGGATGGATGATGGATGGATGGATGGATGGATGATGGATGGATGGATGGAGGATGGATGAATGGATGGATGGATGGATTGATGGATGGATGGATCGATGGATGGATGGATGGATGGAGTGATGGATGGATGGATGGATGGATGGATGCATGGATGGTTGGATGGATGGATGGATGATGGATGGATGCATGGATGGATGGATGACGGATGATGGATGGATGGATTGATGGATGCATGGAGGAGTAGGTTGGATGGCAGATGGATGGATGGATGAATGGTTGGATGGAGGGATGGATGGAAGGATGATAGATGGATGATGGATGGATGAGTGAGTGATGGATGGATGTATTATGGATGGATTATGGATGATGGATGATGGATGGACGGATAGATGGATGGATGGATGGATGGACAAAAACAGGATGGATGGATGGATGGATGGATGGATGGATGGATGGATGATGGATGATGGATGGATGCATGAGATGGATGGATGGATGGATGGATGGATGGATGATGGATGGATGGATGATGGATGGATGGATGGATGGATGGATGATGATGGATGGATGGATGGATGATGGATGGATTATGGATGGATGTATGAGGATGATGGATGGATGATGGATGCATTGATGGATGGATGGATGATGGACGGATGGATGGATGGATGGATAGATGGATGGATGGATGGATGGATGGATGATGGATGGATTATGGATGGATGTATGAGGGATGATGGATGGATGATGGATGCATTGATGGATGGATGGATGATGGATGGTGGGATGATGCATGGATGGATGGATGGATGGATGGATGGATGGATGGATGGATGGATGGATGGATGGATGGATGGATGATGGATAGAGGGATGATGGATGGATGATGCATGGATGGATGATGGATGATGGATGATGGATGATGGATGATGGATGGATGGATGGATTGATGGATGCATGGAGAGTAGGTTGGATGGAGGATGGATGGATGGAGGGATGGTTGGATGGAGGGATGGATGGGAGGATGATAGATGGATGATGGATGGATGGATGAGGATGATGGATGGAAGATGATGGATGATGGATGGATGGATGGATGGATGATGGATGGATGGATGGATGATGGATGGATGGATGGATGGATGGAGACGGATGATGGATGGATGGATGGATGGATGGATGGATGGATGGATGGATGGATGGATGGACAAAAACTGTATGGATGTATGGATGGATGGATGATGGATGGATTATGGATGGATGGATGATGGATGATGGATGATGGATGTATGGATGATGGATGATGGATGGATGAATTACAGATAGGTGGATGGATGGATGGACAAAAAGAGGATGGATGCATGGATGGATGGACAGATAGATGGATGGATGGATGGATGGATGGATGGATGGATGGATGGATGGACAAAAAGAGGAAGGATGCATGGATGGATGCATGGATGGATGGAGGATGGATGGATGGATGATGGATGGATGGAGGATGGATGTTGGATGGATGGATGGATGGATGGATGGATGGATGGATGGATCGATGGATGGATCGATGGAGGGATGTATGAGGGATGGATGGAGGGATGATGGATGGATGTTGGATGGAGGGATGATGGATGATGTATGGATGGATGGATGGAGGATGGATGAATGGATGGATGGATGGATTGATAGATGGATGGATCGATGGATGGCGGGATAGATGGAGCGATGGATGGATGGACAAAAAGAGGATGGATGCATGGATGGTTGGATGGATGGATGGATGATGGATGGTGTATGGATGGATGGATGATGGATGATACATTGATTCCTAATCTCTGCAATTTCTTCATTAACTGTAATATAGCTAACTTTATTGTGCTCTGTATTTGTATGTAGTTGTACTTCTTTTGTTTATCCTGTGCATTAAGCAGTCTGTTTAAAGCCTCTTGTCTGGTAATCTTGAGTCCATTCAGCATATCATTCATTTTGTAATTGACCCAATCATCCATTTTAAAGAACTTGGGAGAAAGAGCAATTTGGTGTGCTGGTCGCTTGAATCAGGGCTACTGCCAGACATCTGAGCATAAGGCAGGGCATGTCTATGCTTTCACTCCATTTCTAACAAATTTCATTTAAAAACAATGAGAGTGAAGATATTTTTTTCCCATTTCTTCTTTTCCTCTTTATACACTGGTATCAGCAATCTCCAGTTGACATTCATTCCCAGCACTTCTTTATGCAGTCTGAATAGATATGAAAATCAAGACCCTTAATGGCTGACAATCAGTCAGACTCTGTCCCTACCCCCACCCCACCATTTCCCTCATCCAACCTCTGGGACTCAGAGCAGCCTTGTGCAAATCTGAGCTCTTCCACTCCAGGCTCTAAAGCAAAAATCAAAGGGTTAAGAGCTTTGCTGAAGGATAGAAGCTATACATAAAATGATGAGAGCAGAAGCAATGTAGAAAGTGGCTAGCCAGTAGAGCTAAGACAATAAATCACTTGCTTGGATTTGTTGTGTCAGTACAGGTGGATGGAATATTGTTAAAGTGAGGAAACAGTGCCTGCACCTGGGCCCCAAAACCAGCCAGAACCAGGCTGGGGAGCTTGAACTAAGACCAAGGGGCTTGAGAGCCTAGCAACAAGACAAAAGTGAAAAGTTGAAGGCAAGGAAGATTTCCTGACTTCATCATTAAGAGACCACTGATGCATTTCAAACACCCACTGACCGATGCGAAGGAAGGAATTGCGCAAGCATAAAAGGAGCTAATTTTAATATGAAGTGAGGCTAGGCAAGGTTAGGTAATTCATATGTATAGGTGTATTGAGTAATTATATGAATATGTAAGACT
>JAKWBO010000743.1:0-28784 GCA_034336685.1 Luscinia luscinia | reverse complement strand
GTCCCCCTAAATTTGGGCTGCGTGTTCTCTGTGCCCCCAAATTTGGGCTGTGTGTTCTCTGTGCCTCCCGAATCTGAGCTGTGTGTTCCTGTGCCCCCGAATTTGGGCTGTGTGTTCCCCGTGCCCCCGAATTTGGGCTGTGTGTTCCCCGTGCCCCCCGAATTTGGGCTGTGTGTTCCCCGTGCCCCCGAATTTGGGCTGTGTGTTCCCGTGCCCCCCGAATTTGGGCTGTGTGTTCCCCGTGCCCCGAATTTGGGCTGTGTGTTCTCTTTGCCCCCGAATTTGGGCTGTGTGTTCTCTGTGCCCCGAATTTGAGCTGTGTGTTCTTTGTGCACCCCACATTTGGGCTGTGTGTTCCTGTGCCCCCGAATTTGGGCTGTGTGTTCCCTGTGCCCCCCCGAATTTGGGCTGTGTGTTCCCTGTGCCCCCGAATTTGGGCTGTGTGTTCCCTGTGCCCCCGAATTTGGGCTGTGTGTTCCCTGTGCCCCTGAATTTGGGCTGTGTGTTCTCTCTACCCCCAAATTTGGGCTGTGTATTCCCTGTGCCCCCCGAATTTGGGCTGCGTGTTCCCTGTGTCCCCCAAATGTGAGCTACGTGTTCTCTGTGCCCCCCGAATTTGGGCTGTGTGTTCCCTGTGCCCCCGAATTTGAGCTGCGTGTTCCTGTGTCCCCCAAATGTGAGCTGCGTGTTCTCTGTGCCCTCGAGTTTGGGCTGTGTGTTCTCTGTGCCCCCGAATTTGAGCTGTGTATTCTCTGTGCCCCAAATCTGAGCTGTGTGTTCTCCCTACCCCCAAATCTGAGCTGTGTGTTCTCTCTACCCCCAAATTTGGGCTTTGTGTTCCCTGTGCCCCCAAAATTTGGGCTGTGTGTTCCCTATGTCCCCCAAAATTTGAGCTGTGTGTTCCTGTGCCCCCAAATTTGGGCTCTGTGTTCCCTGTTCCCCCAATTTGGGCTGCGTGTTCCTGTGCCCCCAAATTTGGGCTGTGTGTTCTCTGTACCCCTAAATTTGGGCTGTGTGTTCTCTGTGCCCCCTAAATTTGGGCTGTGTGTTTTCTTTGCCCCCAAATTTGGGGTTTATCCCCTTTTTTCCCCCCTGGGGGGCCATGGCTGCTGACCCCCAAACTCGGGCTGTGTGTCCCTGTGCCCCTCAAACTCGGGCTGTGTGTCCCTCTGCCCATCCCTGACCCCCTTTCTCCCTCCCCAGGACTGGCAGCCCCCTTTGCTGTTGAGGTCGACAACTTCAGGTTCACCCCGCATCCAGCGGCTCAACGAGCTGGAGGTGAGTGGGGTGGGGGACATGGGGGGTTTGGGGGCTGATTTTGGGGTGTGCACAGCTCTCACCCCCATCTTTACCCCTCATTTCCCCCACCAGGCGCAGACCCGGGTGAAGCTGAACTACCTGGACCAGATCGCAAAATTTTGGGAGATTCAGGGCTCTTCCCTCAAGATTCCCAACGTGGAGCGGCGCATCCTCGACCTCTACAGCCTCAGCAAGGTCGGGGGCAAAATGGGGGCCCCACCCCTGCCTGTGGGTGTGGGGCTGGGGAAGGTTCCCCTCTGGTGGTAATTGCCTTTTGGGGGGTAATTTCCTATTTTGGGGTTAACTCTCCCAGCATTAGGAGTGTGTTCCCATCTGGGGAGTGATTGTTCTTCTGGGGGTATTTTTATTGGGGGGTAATTGCTCCCATAGGGGTCATGGTTTTTTTTAGGAGAGTTGATTGTCCTCCTTGGGGATATTTTTCCATTTAGAAGTTCAATTATCTTTTTGGGGTAATATTTTGTTTTGGGAGATGTTGCCCAATTTTGGGGGCTAATTGCTCCTCTGTGGGTGAATCTTTCTGTTTAGATGGGTAATTATTTTCTTGGAGGAGCATTTTCTCATCAGAGAATTAATTACTTCTGGAAGGAGGGAATGTTCTCTTTTAGGGAGTTAAGTGCCCCCATGGGGGTGTGTTCCCATTTAGGGGCTCATGTCTCCAGTTATGGGAGAATGTGCCCAGTTTTGGGGTCCTCAGTGTCCCCCACGGGTGGTGATGGAGGAGGTGGGGTACAAGTCCCAGCTGTGGGCATAAGTGGCTCTCTGGGTGTCCCTGGACACTCAGTGTCCCCTCCCAGGTGGTGACAAAGAAAGGTGGCTACAAGGCCATCTGCAAGGGCTGGAGGTGGCCACGGGTGGCTTTCAGTGGTCCTGGGATGTTGTTCAGCACTCAGTGTCCCCTCACAGGTGGTGATGGAGGAAGGTGGCTGCAAGGCCATCTGCAGGGACTGGGGGTGTCCCCAGGTGTCCCTGGATGTCCCTGAGCCCTCAGTGTCCCCTCCCAGGGGCTGATGAAGGAGGGTGGCTACGAGGTCATCTCCAAGGACTGGGGATGGCCCTGGCTGGCTCTGGGATGTTGTTCAGCACTCAGTGTTCCTTCACAGATGGTGATGGAGGAAGGTGGCTACGAGGCCATCTGCAAGGACTGGGGGTGGCACTGGGTGGCTCTGGGTGGGCCTGGCTGGCTGTTGGGTGTTCCTGAGTGTCCCTGAGCACCCAGTATCCCTCCCAGGTGGTGATAAAGAAAGGTGGCTGTGAAGCCATCTGCAAGGATTGAGGATGGCTCTGGGTGTCCCTGGCTGGCTCTGGGTGTCCCTGGGATGCTGTTCAGCACTCAGTGCCCCCTCCCAGGTGGTGATAAAGAGAGGTGGCTGTGAAGCCATCTGCAAGGACTCGGGGTGTCCCTGGGTGTCGGTGAGCGCTGAGTGTCACTTCACAGAGGGTGGTAGAGCAGGGTGGCTGTGAGGCCATCTACAAGGACTGGGGGTGGCTCTGGGTGTCCCTGGGATGCTGTTCAGCACTCAGTGTCCCCTCCCAGGTGGTGATAAAGAGAGGTGGCTGTGAAGCCATCTGCAAGGACTGGGGGTGGGCACATGTGGTCCTGGCTGGCTCTGGGTGTCCCTGGGTGCTCAGTGTCCCTCGCAAGTGGTGATGGAGGAGGGTGGCTATGAGGCCATCTGCAAGGATTGAGGTGTCCCTGGGATGTCCCTGATTGCTCAGTGTCCCCTCCCAGGTGGTGATGGAAGAAGGTGGCTATGAGGCCATCTGCCAGGGCTGGGGTGGGCCCGTGTGGCCCTGGCTGGTTCTGGTGCCCCTGGGTGTCCCTGATTGCTCAGTGCCCCTTGCAGGTGATGATGGAAGGAGGTGGCTGTGAGGCCATCTACAAGGACTGGGGTGGCTCTGGCTGGCTCTGGGTGTCCCTGGGGGCTCAATGTCCCCTTGCAAGTGGTAATGGAGGAGGGTGGCACTGAAGCCATCTGCAAGGATTGAGGGTGTCCCTGGGATGTCCCTGATTGCTCAGTGTCCCCTCCCAGGTGGTGATGGAAGAAGGTGGCTATGAGGCCGTCTGCAAGGATTGAGAGTGGTTCTGGGTGGCTCTGGGGTGTCCCTGGATGTCCCTGGTTGCTCAGTGTCCCCTCCCAGGTGGTGATGGAGGAGGGTGGCTCTGAAGCCATCTGCAAGGAGCGGCGGTGGGTGTGCATGGCCCTGGCTGCCTTTGGCTGACCCTGGGTGTCTCTGGGTGCCCCTGGCTGGTTCTGGGATGTCACTCAGCACTGCATGTCCCCTCGCAGGTGGTGATGGAGGAGGGTGGCTACGAGGCCATCTGCAAGGACCGGCGGTGGGCGCCAGCGTGGCCCAGCGCCTCTCGTACCCGTCGGGCAAGAACATCGGCTCGCTGCCGCGGGCGCACTACGAGCGCATCATCTACCCCCTACGAGATGTACCAGTCTGGGGCCAACCTGGTGGTGAGTGTAGGGCTTGGGGGTTGGGGGTCCCCAGGCCACGCTGAGGGTCCCCCTCCCTCCAGCAGTGCCACGCGCTGCCCTTCGGAGAGCGAGGAGAAGGACCGCGAGTACAAACCGCACAGCATCCCGCTGCGGCAGTCGGTGCAGCCCTCCAAGTTCAACAGCTACGGCCGGCGTGCCAAGCGCCTGCAGCAGGAGGTGGGCGCCCCAGAAACCCTGCCTGGAGCCCCAAAACCCTGCCTGGAGCCCCAGAAACCCTGCCTGGAGCCCCAAAACCCTGCCTGGCACCCCAGAAACCCCGCCTGGCACCCCAGAAACCCCGCCTGGCACCCCAGAAATCCCGCCTGGCACCCCAGAAATCCCGCCTGGCACCCCAGAAATCCCGCCTGGCACCCCAGAAATCCCGCCTTCTGGCGCCCCAGAAATCCTGCCTGGCACCCCAGAAATCCCGCCTGGCGCCCCAGAAATCCCGCCTGGCGCCCCAGAAATCCCCGCCTGGCGCCCCAAAACCCCCGCCTGGCACCCCAAAACCCCGCCTGGCACCCCAAAACCCCCGCCCTGGCACCCCAGAAACCCCCTCCTGGCACCCCCAGAAACCCCGCCTGGCACCCCGAAACCCCCGCCTGGCACCCCCGAAACCCCGCCTGGCACCCCAGAAACCCCTCCTGGCACCCCAGAAACCCTGCCTGAGCCTCAAAACCCCGCCTCTGGCGCCCCCGAAACCCCCGCCTGGCACCCCAGAACCCCGCCTGGCGCCCCCCCCCCCGAAACCCCGCCTGGCGCCCCCGAAACCCCCCGCCTGGCGCCCCGAAACCCCCACCTGGCGCCCCGAAACCCCCACCTGGCGCCCCCGAAACCCCCGCCTGGCGCCCCGGAAACCCCTGCCTGGAGCCTCAAAACCTCGCCTGGCATCCCCAAACCCCTGCCTGGTGCCCCAAAAACCCTGCCTGGAGCCCCAAAACCCCTCATGGAACTCCAAAACCCCCGCCCTGGCGCCCCCCCCAGAAACTCCCGCCTGGAACCCCAAAACCCCCTCCTGGACCCCCAAAACCCCCTCCTGGCACCCCAAAACCGCCTCCTGGAACCCCAAACCCCACTTGGTGGCTCAAAACCCTGCCTGGAGCCCCAAAAACTCCACCTGGCGCCCCAAAATCCCTTCTGCAACTCCAAAACCCTGCCTGGAAGCCCAAACAGCTCTCCTGTAGCCCCAAAACCCCACCTGGTGGCTCAAAAACCCTGCCTGGAGCCCAAAACCCTGCCTGGCACCCCAAAAATCCTCCTGGCACCCCATAAACCATGCCTGGTGCCCCAAAAACTCCTCCTGGAACCCCAAAAATCCTGCCTGGTGGCTCAAACCTCCCCGGCCCCCCCAAACCCCCCTCCCGGCACCCCCCAAAACCCCCGCCTAGCACCCAAAACCCCTTCCTGGCACCCCAAAACCCCTGCCTAGCACCCAAAACCCCCTCCTGGCACCCCAAACCCCGCAGCCCTCAGCCCCCCTGGACGCCAGCTGTCCCGGCAGCCCGAGCCCACGGAGGAGGACATTGAGAAGAACCCCGAGCTGAAGAAGCTGCAGATTTACGGGGCCGGGCCCAAAATGTTGGGGCTGGGGCTGGTGGCCAAGGATAAGACTCTGAGGAAGAAAGGTATTGGGGGTGCAGGGGTGGCTGGGACCCCTAAACTTTTTTGGGAAGCTTTGTGTCTTTTTGGGATTTTTTTTTTTTCCTGTTATGTACCTGTAATTCTTTTGGGAGCATCTTTGCCACAATTTGTTTGGCGTGTCTCCCAAATTCTTTGGATTTTTCAGGATTCTCTCTTCTCTCTCTTTTGGGTCATTTTTTGGAGTGCCTTTCCCACCAAAAAGGTTTTATGGGATGTCTCCTTCTCTTTCTTTTAGAAACTTTCTCTTCCCAGTTATTTATGGACAGATTTCTCTATTGCAGGACAGACAACACACCCCTTCCATTTTTCAGGGCTCTTTCCCCAGTTGTTCAGAACCCCCATAATGGTTCTGTAACTCCCTACAATGGCTCAGTAACTCTCCAATAGTTCAGTACACCCCTAATAGCTCAATAATTTCATTATGTATGTATGATTCAGAACTCTCCCTAATGGTTCTGTAAGTCTCCAATGCTTCAGCACCCCCAGTCCCTCAGTAAATCCCAATGGTTCTATAATCCCCAATCATCAGTAATCTTCCCAGTAGTTCAGTAGCTCCCCAGTCCCTCAGTAACCCCCATGGTTCATACCCCAATCCCTCAGTAAACCCCCAATGGTTGAACACCCCCAGTATCTCAGTAACCCCCAATAAATCAGTGATCAATAATGGCCCAGCCCTCAGTAACCCCTCAATAAATCAATGATCAGTACCCCCAATCCCTCAGTAACCCCCCAATAAATCAGTGACCAATCACCCTGAATAGTTCAGTAACCCCTCCCAATCCCCTCAGTAACTCCCAGCCCCTCAGTAACCCCCCAATAAATCAGTGATCAGTAACCCCCAATTAATCAATGATTAATACCCCCAGTATATTGATAATCAGTAAACCCCAATAGATCAATGGCCAGTAACCCCAATAAATCAATGGCCAGTAACCCCAGTAAATCAATGATCAATACCCCCGACCTCTCAGCAACCCCCCCAACAAATCAATGGATGGTAACCCCTCAGTGGCCCCCCAATAAATCAGTGATCAATACTCCCAACCCTCAGTAACCCCCAATAAATGAATGACCAGTAACCCCCAATAAATCACTAATCAGTAACCCCCAATAAATGAATGACCAGTAACCCCAATAAATCACTAATCAGTAACCCCCAAAAATCAATGACCGATAACCCCCAATAACTCAATGATCAATAATCTCCAATAAATCAATGATCAGTAACCCCCAATAAACCAATGACCAATAACCCCCAATAAAACCAGTGACCAGTAACTCCCAATGAATCAATGGCCAATGCCTCCCAATAGTTCAATAACCCCAGTAACCCCGTTGTCCCTCAGACAAGGAGGGCCCGAGTGCCCGCCCCACGGTGGTGGTGAAGGAGGAACCAACCCCAATAAACCAATGACCAATAACCCCAATAGATCAATGACCAATAACCCCCAATAAACCAATGATCAATAACCCCAATGATCAGTAACCCCTCCCCTCCCGCGGACAAGGAGGGCCCCGAGTGCCTGCCTACGGTGGTGGTGAAGGAGGAACCAACCCCAATAAGCCAATGACCAATAACCCCAATAGATCAATGACCAATAAACCAATGATCAATAACCCCCAATGATCAGTAACCCTCCTCTCCCACAGACAAGGAGGGCCCCGAGTGCCCGCCCACGGTGGTGGTGAAGGAGGAACCAACCCCAATAAACCAATGACCAATAACCCCAATAGATCAATGACCAATAACCCCCAATAAACCAATGATCAATAACCCCCAATGATCAGTAACCCCTCCCCTCCCGCAGACAAGGAGGGCCCCGAGTGCCCGCCCACGGTGGTGGTGAAGGAGGAACCAACCCCCAATAAGCCAATGACCAATAACCCCAATAGATCAATGACCAATAACCACCAATAAACCAATGATCAATAACCCCCAATGATCAATAACCCTCCCCTCCTGCAGACAAGGAGGGCCCCAAGTGCCCGCCCTCACGGTGGTGGTGAAGGAGGAACCAACCCCAATAAGCCAATGACCAATAACCCCAATAGATCAATGACCAATAACCCCCAATAAACCAATGATCAATAACCCCCAATGATCAGTAACCCCTCCCCTCCGCAGACAAGGAGGGCCCCGAGTGCCCGCCCCACGGTGGTGGTGAAGGAGGAGCCGCTGCCGAGCCGGCCGGGCGCCCGGAGCTGCGCCACAGCCCCGAGCCCTGCACCAAGATGACCATGAGGCTGCGCCGCAGCCACAGCAGCAGCCAGTTCGTGAGTAGGGGGCTCCCGGGCTAGGCCACCCCAAACCCTGGCCTGGTTTGGGGAATGGTGTCTGCAAATAGAGGCAGGAGCTTCTCTTTGGAATGGAGAGTGTAACCCCCTCCCTCTGAATTACTGCAGTTTTGAAATGGAGAATGTAAAGTTCCTCTCTCCATATTATTATTGTTTTGAAATGGAGAATGTAAATCCCCTCCCTTCATATTATTATAAATTTGAAATGGAGAATGTAAACCCCTTCTCTCCGAATTATAGTTTTGAAATGGAGGATGTAAACCCTCTCTTTCCAAATTATTATAAATTTGAAATGGAGAATGTAAACCCCCTCCCTCCAAATTATTACAGTTTTGAAATGGAGAGTGTAAACCCTCTCTTTCCAAATTATTACAGTTTTGAAATGGAGAATGTAAATCCCCTCCCTCCAAATTGTTAGTTTTGAAATTAAGGAGCTCTCAGGCAAAGATATTGGGATTAGGAAGAACAGTTCTTTACTAGGAAAATTAAAATAGATATATAGTATTACAAAGAACAATCCCAAAACACTGCCAGAGTCAGAATCCAAGCTGAAACCTGTCAGTCAGTCAGGGTGTTGGCAGCAGTCCCATTCAATGATGGCTGCATCCTCCTGCAGTGGCAGATGTGGTTCAGCTGAAGCAGTGTTACAGTTTTCCTCTGAAGGTCCAGGGATGATGTGGAAAGGTCCAGTTTCCTCTGGAATCCAGTGGAAAGATGGATAACTTGCTGTCCAAAATCTCAGTTTTTATCTACACAGGAAAGGCTTGGCTCCTCCCCCTGGCTGGAGCATTTCCCAGTGGGATGATGTAATTTTATCAGTCAAGTACTGGGACTCACTGGCCATTAACAGGAGATAACTCCTGGAGGGAGGATGGGCTGTGAAAAGATAAAGATGATTGTCCCAGCTGGTTTATAACAGCTGGCCCATTAACAGGAGATATCTCCTGGAGGGAGGATGGGCTGTGGAAAAGATAAAGATGATTGTCCCAGCTGGTTTAACACCTGGCCCATTAACAAATTATATCTCCTGAAGAGTGGATGGGTTGTGAAAAGATAAAGATGATTGCCCCAGCTGGTTTTTAACACCTGGCCCATTAATAGGAGATCTTTCCACAGAGATCAGGATCACTGCTCACCTGGTTTAACACCTGGCACATTAGCAGGAGATATCTCCTGAAGGGAGGATGGGCTATGGAAAAGATAAAGATGATTGCCCCAGCTGGTTTAACACCTGGCCCATTAGCAGGAGATATCTCCTGGAGGGAGGATGGGTTGTGAAAAGATAAAGATGATTGCCCCAGCTGGTTTATAACACCTGGACCATTAACAGGAGGTATCTCCTGAAGGGTGGATGGGTTGTGAAAAGATAAAGATGATTGCCCCAGCTGGCTTTTAACACCTGGCCCATTAATAGGAGATCTTTCCACAGAGATCAGGATCACTGCACACCTGGTTTAACACCTGGCCCATTAATAGGAGATATGTCCACAGAGATCAGGATCACTGCTCACCTGGTTTAACACCTGGCCCATTAACAGGAGATATCTCCTGGAGGGTGGATGGGCTGTGAAAGATAAAGATGATTGCCCCAGCTGGTTTAACACCTGGCCCATTAGCAGATAGTATGTGCCACGGAGATAAGGCTGCAACAGTTGGTGATAGAATACACACTCCTGGGCACATCAACCCAACACACCCCCTCCCCTCCCCAAAATCCCAAAATCCCCCCCTTGCTTTGTTCCCCTGCAGGTGGATTCGTACATCTGCCGGATCTGCTCGCGGGGTGACGAGGACGACAAGCTGCTGCTGTGCGACGGCTGCGACGACAACTACCACATCTTCTGCCTGCTGCCCCCCCTGCCCGAGATCCCCAAGGGCATCTGGCGCTGCCCCAAATGCGTCATGGCGGTGAGGGGCCCCCCTGGGACCCCCGGGGGCGTGGCATGGCCTGCCTGGGGGGCTGGGACCCTGATCTGGGGGGCTGGGACCCTGATCTGGGGGCTGGGACACTGCCTGGGGGGCTGGGATTCCACTTGTGGGGCTGGGACCCTGATCTGTGGGGCTGGGACCCTGATCTGGGGGGTTAGAGAGACCCCCTCATCTGTGGGGTGTGGGGCTGGGAACCCCTCTGATCTGTGGGCTTGAGACCCCCTGATCTGTGGGGTTAGAGACCCCCTCATCTGTGGGGTGTGGGGCAGGGAACCCCCTGATCTGTGGCATTAAAGACCCCCTGATCTGTGGGGTGTGGGGTTAGAGACCCTGATCTGTGGCATTAAAGACCCCTGATCTGTGGGGTGTGGGGTTAGAGACCCCCTGATCTGTGGCATTAAAGACCCCTGATCTGTGGGTGTGGGGTTAGAGACCCCTGAGGTGTTCTCTATAGGGTGCTCCACGTACCTGGAGCTGTTTTTGCTGCGCCCCACACACCTTGGTCCCTTTCTGGGGCTGCCCCAAAGCCAGGGCCCGTTTTTGGAGTGCCCCAGGGGGTCACCTGGGGCTGTTTTGGGGGGTCTGAGGCACCTGGGGCCTTTTTTGGGGTTTCCCCACACCCCAGGTCCTCTCTAGACCCCGTGGGGTGGGTTTGGGTGTTTTCTATAGGGTGCCCTGGTGGGGCTGGGTACCCCCAGCTCTGCACCCCAACCCTCCCTGTGCCTGGGACCCCCAGTTCAGTGTCCCCTGTGGCCCTGGGGCTCCTCAGACCCCCCTGGCCACGGCCCTGGGGCCTTGCCTGGTGTCCCCCAGCCCCCCTGACCCCTCCTGAGCTCTCCCAGTGTCCCAAGCTCCCCTTGGTGTCTCCTAACTCTTCCTGGTGTCCCCAATGACCCCTCCTGGTGTCCCCAAGCCCCCTGATCCTCTCCTGGTGTCCCCTGAGCCCTCCCAGTGTCCCCAATGACCCCTCCTGGTGTCCCCAAGCCCCCTGACCCTCTCCTGGTGCCCCCTGACCCTTCCTGATGTCCTCAGTGATCCCTCTTGATGTCCCCAAGCCCCTGACCCCCCAGTGTCCCCAAGCCCCCTGACCCCGCTGTCCCCCCAGGAGTGCAAGCGGCCCCGGAGGCTTCGAGCTCGGTAGCAGGCCACGCGCGAGTACACGCTGCAGAGCTTCGGGAGATGGCCGACGCCTTCAAGGCCGACTACTTCAACATGCCCGTGCACGTGAGCCCCAAAAACCCCTCTGGATCCCCCCAAAAACCCCAGATCTTCCTGAGCCCCCACAAACCCCCTGAGCCCCCAGATCTCCCCTACCTTTAATGAGATGGGCGACGCCTTCAAGGCCGACTGCTTCAACATGCCCGTGCACGTGAGCCCCCAAACCCCCTCATGATACCCCAAAAACTCCCTGGATCCTCCTCAAAACCCCTCTGGATCCCCCCAAAACCCCAGATCTTCCTGAGCCCCCACAAACCCCCTGAGCCCCCCAGATCTCCCTACCTTTAATGAGATGGGTGACGCCTTCAAGGCCGACTGCTTCAACATGCCCGTGCACGTGAGCCCCCAAACCCCCTCATGATACCCCAAAAACTCCCTGGATCCTCCTCAAAACCCCTCTGGATCCCCCCAAAACCCACCAGCCCCCTGAGCCCCCTGGTTTTCTCTCTCCTTCAGTGAGGTGGGTGAAGCCTTCAAGGCTGATTCGCTCAATGTACCCATCCATGTGAGCCCCCAAAACTTCTCTGGATCCTCCCCAAAGCTCTCATGATCCCCCCAAAACCTTCATGATCTCCTCCAAAACTTCTCTGGATCCTCCCCAAAACCCCAGACCTCCTTGAGCCCCCCAAACCCCCCTGAGCCCCCCAAATCTCCTTCCCTTCAATGAGGTGAGTGAAGCCTTCAAGGCTGACTACTTCAACATGCCCGTGCATGTGAGCTCCCAAAATCCCTCTGGATCCCCCAAAAACTCCCTGGATCCTCCTCAAAACCCCTCTGGATCCCCCCCAAAACCCACCAGCCCCTTGAGCCCCCCAAACTCTCCTGAGCCCCCGGTTTTCTCTCCCTTTAATGAGGTGGGTGAAGCCTTCAAGGCTGACTCCTTCAATGTGCCTGTCCATGTGAGCTCCCAAAACTTCTCTGGATCACCCCAAAACTCTCATTATCCCCTAAAACCATCATGATTTCCCCAAAATTTCTCTGGATGTCTCCCAGAATTTCTCTGGGTTCCCCAGACCCCTCTGCATCCCCCAAAACCTCCCAGCTTCCCCTGAGCCCCCAGACTCCCCAGATCTCCCTCCCTCTGGGGAGCTGGGTGAATCCTTCAAGGCTGATTAATTCAATATTCATGCACGTGAGCCCCCAAAACTTCTCTGGATCCTCCCCAAAACCCCCTAAATCTCCTTCCTTCAATGAGATGAGTGAAGCCTTCAAGGCTGACTACTTCAACATGCCCGTGCACGTGAGCTCCCAAAATCCCTCTGGATACCCCCAAAAACTCCCTGGATCCTCCTCAAAACCCTCTGGATCCCCCCAAAACCCACCAGCCCCCAGAGCCCCCCAGTTTTCTCTCCCTTTAATGAGGTGGGTGAAGCCTTCAAGGCTGACTCCTTCAATGTACCCATCCATGTGAGCCCCAAAACTTCTCTGGATCACCCCAAAACTCTCATGATCCCCCCAGACCCCTCATCATCCCCCCAAAACCCCCCAGGCTCCCTGAGCTCCCCTCCCTTTGGGGAGCTGGGTGAAGCCTTTAAGGCCAACTACTTCAACATGCTCATGCATGTGAGCCCCCTAAAACCCTCATGGACCCCCCAAAACCTTCTCTGAGACCCTCAGACACCCCCTTGGCTTCCTTTGCCCCCCCAAATCCTCCAGAGCCCCCAGATCCCCTTCTTCTGTCAAGGTGGGTGATGCCTTCGAGGCTCACTGCTTCACATGAGCCCCCAAAACCTGCCCAAACCTCACCCAAAACTCCCAAACCTCCCACAAAACCCCCCAAATCCCTCCCTGCCCCCTGAAGCCCTCTGCCCACAGCTGGTGCTCACAGAGCTGGTGGTGGAGTTTTAACACCTGGTGAACAGCCTCCAAATCCTCCTGAAAAACCCAGAAATCTCCCCCAAAAACCCTCAAATCTCCCCCAAAACCCCACCCCAAGACTCTCAAACGTCCCCTAAAAACTCCCAAACCCCTCCCTGTCCTCCCTGAAGCCCCTGCCCACAGATGGTTCCCACAAAGCTGGGGGAGGAGTTCCCTCACCTGGCAAACAGCCTCCAAATCCCCCAAAAACCCAGAAATCTCCCCAAAAACCTCAAATCTCCCCCAAAACCCCACCCCAAAACCCCCCAAACCTCCCCTAAAACTCCCAAAGGCCCCCAAATCCTCCCTGCCCCCCTGAAGCCCCCTGCCCACAGATGGTGCTCACAGAGCTGGTGGAAATATTCCATCACCTGGTGAAGAGCCTCGAAATCCCCCAAAAATCCAGAAATCTCCCCCAAAATCCCCAAATTTCCCCCAAAACCCCACCCCAAGACCCTCAAACATCCCCTAAAAACTCCTAAACCCCCAAATTCCTCCCCACCCCGCGAAAGCCCCCCTGCCCACAGATGGTGCTCACAGAGCTGGTGGAGGAGTTCCATCACCTGGCGAGCAGCCTCCAAAAACCCAGAAATCTCCCTCAAAATCCTCAAACCTCCCCCAAAACCCCACCCCAAAACCCCCCAAACCTCCCCTAAAAACTCCCAAAGCCCCCAAATCCCTCCCTGCCCCCTGAAGCCCCCTGCCCACAGCTGGTGCTCACAGAGCTGGTGGAAATGTTCCATCACCTGGCGAGCAGCCTCCAAATCCCCACCCTACAACTCCTGAAACCCCCCAAACCCCCCAAACCCTCTGTGCCCGCAGATGGTGCCCACGGAGCTGGTGGAGAAGGAGTTCTGGCGCCTGGTGAACAGCATCGAGGAGGACGTGACGGTGGAGTACGGCGCCGACATCCACTCCAAGGAGTTCGGCTCGGGCTTCCCCGTGCGCGACGGGAAGCGGCGCCTGTCCCCCGAGGAGGAGGTGGGGCGGCACTGCCACCTCCCCGGGGCTCTGGCACCTCCCCCAGGGCCAGTGTCACCTCCCCCAGGGCCATTGGCACCTCCCCTGGGGCACTGTCACCTCCCCCTGGGGCACTGTTACCTCCCCCAGGGCCAGTGTCACCTCCCCAGGACCATTGGCGCCTCCCCAGGGCCAGTGTCACCTCCCCCAGGGCCTCTGGCACCTCCCCCCGGACCATTGGCACCTCCCCAGGGCCACTGTCACCTCCCCCCGGGGCACTGTCACCTCCCCCAGGGCCAGTGTCACCTCCCCCAGGACCATTGGCACCTCCCCAGGGCCACTGTCACCTCCCCCGGGCACTGTCACCTCCCCAGGGCCAGTGTCACCTCCCCCAGGACCATTGGCACCTCCCCCAGGGCCACTGTCACCTCCCCCGGGCACTGCCACCACCCCCAGGGCACTGTCACCTCCCAGGGCCATTGGCACCTCCCCCAGGGCCAGTGTCACCTCCCGGGGCACTGCCACCTCCCCCAGGGCCAGCGTCACCTCCCCCGGGCCACTGTCACCTCCCCCAGGACCATTGGCACCTCCCCAGGACCATTGGCACCTCCCCCAGGGCCACTGTCACCTCCCTTGTGGGGCACTGTCACCCCCCTGTGGGCACAATGTCCCCTGTATCCCATGGGTGTCCCTGTCCCCTGAGGAGGAGGTGGGACAGCCACTGTCACCTCCCCCGGGGCACTGTCACCTCCCCCAGGGCCATTGGCACCTCCTTGGGGCCATTGTCACCTCCCCCTGTGGGGCACTGTCACCTCCCCCTGGGGCGCTGTCACCTACCCTGTGGGCACAGTGTCACCTGTCCCCATGGGTGTCCCTGTCCCCCGAGGAGGAGGTGGGGCAGCCATTGTCACCTCCCCCAGGGCATTGTCACCTCCCTGGGGCGCTGTCACCTCCCTGAGGAGGAGGTGGGACAGGTCACTGTCACCTCCCTCAGGGCCATTGGCACCTCCTTGGGGCCATTGTCACCTCCCCTGTGGGGCACTGTCACCTCCCCCCTGGGGGCGCTGTCACCTCCCTGTGGGCGCTGTCACCTCCCCTGTGGGCACAGTGTCACCTGTCCCCATGGGCATCCCTGTCCCCCGAGGAGGAGGTGGGACAGCCACTGCCACCTTCCCGGCCATTGGCACCTCCCCTGTGGGCGCTGTCACCTCCCCCTGGGTGCACAGTCCCCATTAAGGGGATGCTGTCCCCATGGGTGCCCCTGTCCCCTTTTGGGGGGATGACACTGTGCCCTGTCCCCATGAGTGTCCCTGTCCCCATTGGGGGTGACACTGTCCCTGGAGGTGTCCCTGTTATGGGCTGTCCTTGTCCTCTCAGTGGCACTGTCCCCAGGAGGGCTGATACTGTTCCCCTGTCACCTCATGACGTCCCCACTGTCCTGGGGTCCCTGTCCCCTGGGTGACACTGTCCCCACGGGGGTGACACTCTCCCTGCTGTCCTGGGGTGTCCCTGTCCCCTGGGGTGACCCTGTCCCCGTGTCCCCAGGAGGGGTGATGCCATTCCCTGTCCCATGGGGTGACACTGACACTGTCCCTGTGTCCCCATGATGGATGACCTGTCCCTGTCCCCGTGTCCCCAGGAGGGTGACCCTGTCCCCGTGTCCCCAGGAGGGTAATGCCATTCCCTGTCCCATGGGGTGACACTGACACTGTCCCTGTGTCCCCATGGTGGGTGACCTGTCCCTGTCCCCGTGTCCCCAGGAGGGATGATGCCATCCCCTGTCCCCTGGGTGATGCTATCCTGGAGTGTCCCTGTCCCCTGGGATGACGCTGTCCCCGTGTCCCCAGGAGTGCGCAGGCAGCGGCTGGAACCTGAACGTGACCCTGTCCCCTGGGTGACGGTGTCCCTGTCCCCATGTCCCCATGGAGGGGTGACACTGTCCCCAGTCCCCTGTCTGACCCTGTCCCTGTGTCCCCATGTCCCCAGGAGTACATGGGCGGCAGCTGGAACCTGAACATGTCCCTGTCCCCATGGGGGTGAGCACTGTCCCTGTCCCCACTGTCCCTGTCCCCTGTCTGACCCTGTCCCCAAGAGTACATGGGCAGCAGCTGGAACCTGAACGTGACTCTGTCGCCGTGTGACACTGTCCCTGTCCCCTGAGTGACACTGTCCCCTGTGTCCCCAGGAGTTTGCGGGCAGCGGCTGGAACCTGAACGTGATGCTGTCCCTGTCCCCATGGGGGTGACACTGTCCCTGTCCCTGTCCCCTGTGTGACCCTGTCCCTGTCCCCGTGTCCCAGGAGTACGCGGGCAGCGGCTGGAACCTGAACGTGATGCTGTCCCTGTCCCCATGGGGGTGACACTGTCCCTGTCCCCTGTGTGACACTGACACTGTCCCTGTCCCCTGTGTGACCCTGTCCCTGTCCCCTGTGTGACTCTGTCCCCATGTCCCAGGAGTACGCAGGCAGCGGCTGGAACCTGAACGTGATTCTGTCCCTGTGTGACACTGTCCCTGTCTCCAGTGTCCCTGTCCCGAGTGACACTGTCCCCTGTGTCCCCGTGTCCTCAGGAGTGCGTGGGCAGCAGCTGGAACCTGAACGTGACACTGTCCCTGTCCCCATGGGGGGTGACACTGTCCCTGTCCCCTGTGTGACACTGTCCCCATGTCCCAGGAGTACGCGGGCAGCAGCTGGAACCTGAACGTGATGCTGTCCCTGTCCCCATGGGGGTGACACTGACACTGTCCCCTGTGTGACCCTGTCCCTGTCCCCTGTGTGACCCTGTCCCCATGTCCCTGTCCCAGGAGTACGCGGGCAGCGGCTGGAACCTGAACATGATGCTGTCCCTGTCCCCATGGGGGTGACACTGCCCTGTCCCCTGTGTGACCCTGTCCCTGTCCCCTGTGTGACCCTGCCCCTGTCCCCTGTGTGACACTGTCCCTGTCCCCTGTGTGACCCTGTCCCTATCCCCTGTGTGACCCTGTCCCTATCCCCTGTGTGACACTGTCCCTGTCCCCTGTGTGACTCTGTCCCCATGTCCCAGGAGTACGCGGGCAGCGGCTGGAACCTGAACGTGATGCTGTCCCTGTCCCCATGGGGGTGACCCTGTCCCTGTCCCCTGTGTGACCCTGTCCCTGTCCCTGTCCCCTGTGTGACCCTGTCCCCATGTCCCAGGAGTACGCGGGCAGCGGCTGGAACCTGAACGTGATGCTGTCCCTGTTCCCATGGGGGTGACACTGACCCTGTCCCTGTCCCCTGTGTGACCCTGTCCCCATGTCCCAGGAGTACGCGGGCAGCGGCTGGAACCTGAACGTGATGCCGGTGCTGCAGCAGTCGGTGCTGTGCCACATCAACGCCGACATCTCGGGCATGAAGGTGCCCTGGCTCTACGTGGGCATGGTGTTCTCAGCCTTCTGCTGGCACATCGAGGACCACTGGAGCTACTCCATCAACTACCTCCACTGGTGGGCACGGGGGGCACCCTGGGGGGCGACTTTGGGGTGTTTGGGGGGCCAGAGTGGCCACTTCAGGGTGTGTAGGGTGTGTTTCTGTGCCCTAGGAGCCCAAGACTTGGTAAGGGGTGGGATGAGGAGGTTTTGGGGGTGGAGTAAGGAGGGTTTTGGGGATGGAGTTAGGAGGTTTCTGGGGATGGAGTAAAGAGGTTTTTGGGGATGGAGTAAGGAGGTTTCTGGAGATGGAGTTAGGAGGTTTTTGGGGATGGAGTTAGGAGGTTTTTTGGGGATGGAGTTAGGAGGTTTTTGGGGATGGAGTTAGGAGGTTTTTGGGGATGGAGTTAGGAGGTTTTTGGGGATGGAGTTAGGAGGTTTTTGGGGATGGAGTTAGGAGGTTTTTGGGGATGGAGTTAGGAGGTTTTTGGGGGATGGAGTAAGGAGGTTTTGGGGATGGAGTAAGGAGGTTTTGGGGATGGAGTAAGGAGGTTTTTGGGGATGGAGTAAGGAGGTTTCTGGGGACGGAGTAAGGAGGTTTCTGGGGATGGAGTAAGGAGGTTTTTGGGGATGGAGTAAGGAGGTTTCTGGGGATGGAGTAAGGAGGTTTTTGGGGATGGAGTAAGGAGGTTTTTGGGGATGGGGTAAGGGGGTTTTGGGGATGGAGTAAGGAGGTTTTTGGGGTGGGATAATGAGGTTTTTGGGGTGGGATAATGAGGTTTTTGGGGTGATCTAAAGAAGTTTTTGGGGCTCCCAGGGGCGAGCCCAAGACCTGGTACGGGGTGCCGTCGTTCGCGGCCGAGCACCTGGAGGAGGTGATGAAGAAACTGACGCCTGAGCTGTTCGAGAGCCAGCCCGACCTCCTGCACCAGCTGGTCACCCTCATGAACCCCAACACCCTCATGGCCCACGGCGTCCCTGTGAGTTTGGGGCGTCCCCCGGGTTTTTTGGGGTGCTCTGTGAGCCCAGGTGAGAGCCCAGGTGTGTCCCCAGGTGGTCCGGACCAACCAATGCGCGCCCGGCGAGTTCGTCATCACCTTCCCCCGCGCCTACCACAGCGGCTTCAACCAGGGCTACAACTTTGCTGAGGCTGTCAACTTCTGCACAGCCGACTGGGTGAGCTCCAGAGTACCTGGGGAGGGGCACAGAAATTACCTGGGGGGGCACAGAATAGCTGGGGGAGTCCATAAAAATAAAATGGGGGAGGGCAAAGAAAACTGTGCAAGGGAAAACAGTGAAATCTGTGGGTGGAGGGGTAAAAGGAAAAGGAGAATTCAGATTTTAGGGGCTTAAAAAATACCTGGGGGCACAAAAAGTACATGAGGAGGGGTAAAAGTGGACCTGGGGGACATGGAATAGCTGGGGAGTCAGCAAAAATAAAATGGGGAGGGCAAAGAAAAATGTGCAAGAGAAAACAGTGAAATCTGTGGGTGGAGGGGTAAAGGAAAAGGAGAAATCAAAATAGGGGCACAAAAAGTACCTGGGGAGGGGCAGAAAATAGACCTGGGTGGGTATGGAATAGCTGTGGAATCAATAAAAATAAAATGTGGGAGGGCAAAGAAAAATGTGCAGGGAAAAACAGTGAAATCTGTGGGTGAACGGTGTAAAGGAAAAGGAGAATTCAAAATTTAGGGGCACTAAAAGTAGCTGGGGGTCACAAAACGTACATGAGGAGAGGCAGAAAATAGACCTGGGTGGGTATGGAATAGCTGGGGAATCAATAAAAATAAAATGGGGCAGGGCAGAGAAAAGCATACAGGGCAAAACAGTGAAATCTGTGGGTGGAGGGGTAAAAGGAAAAGGAGAATTCAAAATTTAGGGGGTAAAAAGTACCTGAGGGGAGCATAAAAATACCTGGGGGGCTAAAAATATCTGAGATGGGCACAGAATATTTGGGGGAATGAGAAAAAAACTCAGAAAAAAGAGCAAAATCTGTGGGTGGAGGGTATAAAGGAAAATGAGAATTGAAAAATTAGGGGGGATAAAAAGTACCTGAGATGGGGCCAAAAAGTACCTGGGGGGCACAGAATAGCTGGGGGTCAATAAAAATAAAATGAGGGAGGGTGGAGAAAAATGTGCAGGGAAAACGGAAATCTGTGGGTGAACAGTGTAAAGGAAAAGGAGAATTCAAAATTTAGGGGGTAAAAAGTACCTGGGGGCACAAAAAGTACCTGAGGAGGGGTAAAAATGGACCTGGGGGACATGGAATAGCTGGGGAGTCAGCAAAAATAAAATGGGGAGGGCAAAAAAAATGTACAGGGAAAAACGGAAATCTGTGGGTGGAGGGGTAAAGGAAAAGGAGAAATCAAAATTTAGGGGCTTAAAAGTGCATGAGGGGTTCCCAGGTTTGGGGGTGCCCAGCTGGGTTCAGGGCTGTGTTTAGCTGAGTTCAGGGCTGCGTCAGGGCTGTTTTGGGGTTCCCCTGACCCCTCCCATCTCAGCTCCCTGCAGGCTGGCAGTGCACCGAGCACTGCCCAGTTCAGTGTATGGGGGTTCCAGGTTTGGGGTGCCCAGCTGGGTTCAGGGCTGTGTTTAGGTGTTCCCCCTGTTTTTGGGGTTCCCCTGACCCCCCATCCCAGCTCCCCGCAGGCCGGCAGTGCACCGAGCACTGCCCAGTTCCCAGGTTTGGGGGTTCAGTTTGGGCTGTGTTTAGCTGGGTTCAGGGCTGTGTTTAGGGGTTCCCACCGATTTTGGGGATCCCTGACCCCTCCCCATCCCAGCTCCCCGCAGGCTGTCAGTGCACCGAGCACTGCCCAGTTCAGTGCATGGGGGTTCCAGGTTTGGGGGTTCAGTTTGGGCTGTGTTTAGCTGGGGTCAGGGCTGTGTTTAGCTGGGTTCAGGGCTGTGTCAGGGCTGTGTCAGGGCTGTTTTGGGGTCCCCTGACTCCCCCCATCCCAGCTCCCCCGCAGGCCGGCAGTGCATCGAGCACTGCCCAGTTCAGTGCATGGGGGTTCCAGGTTTGGGGGTGCCCAGCTGGGTTCAGGGCTGTGTCAGGGCTGGGTTCAGGGCTGTGTCAGGGCTGGGTTCAGGGCTGTTTTTGGGGTCCCCCTGACTCCCCCCATCCCAGCTCCCCGCAGGCCGGCAGTGCATCGAGCACTGCCCAGTTCCCAGGTTTGGGGGTTCAGTTTTTGCTGTGTTTAGCTGGGTTCAGGGCTGTGTCAGGGCTGGGTTCAGGGCTGTTTTGGGGTCCCCCTGACTCCCCCCATCCCAGCTCCCCCGCGGAGGCCGGCAGTGCATCGAGCACTACCGCCGGCTGCGCGCCGCTTACTGCGTGTTCTCGCACGAGGAGCTGATCTGCAAGATGGCCGCGAGCCCCGAGAAGCTGGACCTGAACCTGGCGGCTGCCGTGCACAAGGAGATGTTCGTGCTGGTGCAGGAGGAGAGGAAACTGCGCAAGGCCCTGCTGGAGAAGGTGGGGCGCCCCAAAAACGGGGGGTGGGGGCAGGGGGTGATGGTGTCACACTCAGGGGGGTGTGGGGGTGATGGGGCACCCCAAAAGCTCTGGGAAGGGGTGAGGGGGGTTAGGGGCACCCCAAAAGCTCTGGGAAGGGGTGAGGGGGGATTAGGGGAACCCCAAAAGCTCTGGGAAGGGGTGAGAGGGGTGTTAGGGGCACCCCAAAAGCTCTGGGATTGGCTGAGGGGGGTGTTAGGGGCACCCCAAAAGCTCTGGGATTGGCTGAGGGGGCTGATGGGGGTCCCCAAAAGTTCTGGGAAGGGGTGACTGGGGTGTTAGGGGCACCCCAAAAGCTCTGGGAAGGGCTGAGGGGGTTAGGGGCACCCCAAAAGTTCTGGGAATGGCTGAGGGGGTGTTAGGGGCACCCCAAAAGTTCTGGGAATGGCTGAGGACGGTGTTAGGGGCACCCTAAAAGAAAGTTCTGGGAATGGCTGAGGGGGTGTTAGGGGCACCCTAAAAGTTCTGGGAAGGGCTGAGGGGGTGTTAGGGGCACCCCAAAAGCTCTGGGAATGGCTGAGGGGGGTGTTAGGGGCACCCCAAAAGCTCTGGGAAGGACTGAGGGGGTGTTAGGAGCACCCTGAGGGGTTGTGGGCGTGCTGGGGGTCCCCAAAAGCTCTGGGAAGGGGTGACAGAGGTGTTAGGGGCACTCCAAAAGCTCTAGGAAGAGGTGAGAGTTGTGTTTTTGTCACCCTCAGGGAGTTATGGGGGTGCTGGGCATCCCCAAAAGTTAACAGGGAAGGGTGAGGGTCATATTTGTGCCTCCCTCAGGGGGTTATGGAGGGGTTTAGGGGTGTTAGGAGCACCCCAAAAGCTCTGGGAAGGGGTGAAAGGGGTGTTGGTGTCACCCTCAGGGGGTTGTGGAGGTGCTGGGGGTCCCCAAAAGTTATAGTGAAGGGGTGAGGGTTGTGTTTGTGCTCCCCTGGGAGGTCACAGAGGGGTTGGGGCGTTAAGGACACCCCAAAAGTTCTGGGGAAGGGATGAGGGTTGTGTTTGTGCCACCCTGAGGAGGTTATGGAGGAGTTAGGGGTGTTGGGGATCCCCAAAAGTTCTGGGGAAGGGCTGAGGGAGTGTTTGTGTCACCCTGAGGGGTTGTGGAGGAGTTGGGGGTGTTAAGGGCACCCCAAAATCTCTGGGAAGAGGTGAGGGTTGTGTTTGTGCCACCCTCAGGGGGTTATGGAGGAGTTTGGGGTACAGGGACACCCCAAAATCTCACTGGGGGGGTCTGATATCCATTTTTGCCCCCAGGGCATCATGAAGGCAGAGCAGGAAGGGTTGGAGCTGCAAGGGGAATTTTTCTCCCACTCCAGGATCAAGAATGGCTTAGGGGTACAGGGACACCCCAAAATCTCACTGGGGGGGTCTGATAACCAATTTTTTGCCCCCCTTCTATCACAGAGGCAGAGCAGGCAGGGTTGGAGCTGCAGGGAGGAATTTTTATCCCACTCAGGGGATCAGAAAGGGCTTGGGGTACAGTGACACCCCAAAATCTCACTGGGGGGTCTGATACCCATTTTTTGCCCCCCAGGGCATCACGGAGGCAGAGCAGGCAGGGTTGGAGCTGCAGGGGGGAATCTGACAGAATTTTTATCCCACTCAGGGGATCAGGAATGGCTTAGGGGGTACAGTGACACCCCAAAATCTCACTGGAGAGGGTCTGACACCCATTTTTTTGCCCCCAGGGCATCACGGAGGCAGAGCGTGAGGCCTTCGAGCTGCTGCCCGATGACGAGAGGCAGTGTGACAAGTGCAAGACCACCTGTTTCCTGTCAGCCCTGGCCTGCTACGACTGCCCCCAGGGCCTGGTCTGCCTCTACCACATGGACGACCTCTGCAAGTGCCCCCGCAGCAAGCAGTACCTCAGGTGGGGGCTGGGGGCTGGGAGAGGGGCTTGGGGGCTGGGAGAGGGGTTTGGGGGCTGGGAGAGGGGTTTGGGGGGCAGGGGGAGGGGTTTGGGGGGGGTTGGAGAGGGGTTTGGGGGCAGGGGAGGGGTTTGGGGGGTTGGAGAGGGGTTTGGGGGCTGGGAGAGGGGTTTGGGGGCTGGGAGAGGGGCTTGGGGGGCTGGGAGAGAAGCTTGGGGGGTTGGAGAGGGGTTTGGGGGGTTGGATGGGGGTTTGGGGGTTTAGACAGATTTGGGGGGTTGGATGGGGGTTTGGGGGTTGGATGGAGGTTTGAGGGGTTGTGGAAGTTTGCAGGGGTGTTTGGAGAGAATTTGGGGGCTTGGAGAGGAGTTTGGGAGGTTTGACAGGGGCTTGGGGGGCTTTGGATGAGGGTTTGGGGTCCTGGAGGGTGGTTTAGGGAGCTGGGAGAGGGATTTGGGGGTTCAGACAAGGGTTTGGGAGTTTGGAGGGCTGGGAGAGGGATTTGTGGGGGCTGGGAGAGCAGTTGGGGGTTTCTTGGGGTTTGGGGGTTTAGACAGGGATTTGGGGGTCCTGGATGGGGGTTTGGGGGCTTAGAACGGGGTTTGGGGGGATTGGAGAGGGGTTTGGGGATTTTTGACAGAGATTTGGGAGTCCTGGATGGGGATTTCGGGGTTTAGACAGAGATTTGGGTGGGTTGGATGGAGGTTTGGGGGTCTAGACAGGGGTTTTGGGGGTTTGGATGGGGATTTGGAGGTTTTAGGGATTTGGATGGGGGTTTGAGAGCTGGGAGAGGGATTTTGGCAGGCTGAGAGGAGTTTGGGGGACTGGGAAAGGGGTTTGGGGGATTTGGGTGGTTTTGGGGGCTGGGGGCCTTGATGTGCCCTTGAGGGGGATGGAGAGTGGTTTGGGGGGCTGGGAGAGGGGATGGGAGTGGGTTTGGGGGCTGATGTGCTGTATAACGGGACATGGGGATGGTTTGGGGGTCTGTAAGATTTGGGGTGGGGTTTTGGGGCTCTTTCTGTGACCCTGGGGCCACACCTGGGGTTGAGCAGGGGGGCTCTGGGGGCTGCTGTGCCCGGGCTGGAATCCTGGCTGGGATTTGGGGGTGCTGCAGCTCTGGGGGTGCCCTGGGGGCTGCTGTGCCCGGGCTGGAATCCTGGCTCTGATTTTAGGGGTGCTGGAGCTCTGGGGGTGCCCCTGGGTCCTGCTGTGCCCTTGGCTGTGATTTTAGGGTGCTGGAGCTCTGGGGTGCCCCTGGGTGCTGCTGTGCTCCTGGCTGTGATTTGGGGGTGCTGGAGCTCTGGGGGATCTCTGGGTCCTGCTGTGCCCGGGCTGGAATCCTGGCTGGGATTTTGGGAGGGGAACACACCCCTGGAGCCTCCATCCCTCCTCTCCTGATTTGGGGAGTCTCACCACCCTCCAACACCCCCAAACCCCCTGCCCCCCGGGCTCGCTCTGGGGGCTGTGGGTGACCCCCTGCCCCCAGGTACCGCTACACGCTGGACGAGCTGCCGGCCATGCTGCACAAGCTCAAGGTGCGCGCCGAGTCCTTCGACACCTGGGCCAACAAGGTGCGCATCGCCCTGGAGCTGGAGGACGGCCGCAAGCGCAGTGAGTCCTGGGGAGGCTTCTGGGGGCTCGGGGGGTTTGGGGGGCTCAGAGCCCCCCTGACCCCCCTGTCCGTGCCCGGGCAGCGCTGGAGGAGCTGCGGGCGCTGGAGTCGGAGGCGCGCGAGCGCAAGTTCCCCGAGAACGAGCTGCTGCACCGGCTCAAGGGCTGCCTGGGGCAGGCCGAGCGCTGCGTGTCCGAGGCGCTGGGGCTCATCAGCTCCCAGGAGACCGGGTGAGTGTCCCCAGCTGTCCCCACAGTGTCCCCAGCTGTCCCCAGCAGCTCGGTGTCGCCGCGCTGGGTCTCTCTCCCTGTGTGTCTGTGCTGTCGTCTCGGTTTCCTGTCCCTCTTGTGCTGCCCTGTGTCCCCTGTCCTGTCCCCATGGACACCTGACACCTCCAAGTCCCTGTCCCCATGGACACCAGACACCTCCCTGTTCTCTATAGATCTTCCATCTGTCCCCATGTCCCCATCCCAATCTTCCTTCCTGTCCCAGCAGTGTCCTTGTCCCCTCAGTGTCCCCTCAGTATCCCTGTGTCCCAGCAGTGTCCCTGTCCCCTCAGTGTCCCTGTGTCTCAGCAGTGTCCCTGTCCCCTTACTGTCCCAGCAGTGTCCCTGTGTCCCCTGTCCCAGCAGTGTCCCTGTCTCAGCAGTATCCCTGTGTCCCTGTCCCCTCAGTGTCCCTGTCCCCTGTGTCCCTGTCCCCTCAGTGTCCCTGTCCCTCATTGTCCCTGTCCCAGCAGTGTCCCCTCATTGTCCCTGTCCCTCATTGTCCCTGTCCCAGCAGTGTCCCCTCAGTGTCCCTGTCCCTCAGTGTCCCTGTCCCAGCAGTGTCCCTGTCCCCTCAGTGTCCCTGTCCCTCAGTGTCCCTGTCCCAGCAGTGTCCCTGTCCCCTCAGTGTCCCTGTCCCAGCAGTGTCCCCTCAGTGTCCTTGTCCCTCATTGTCCCTGTGTCCCAGTGGTGTCCCTGTGTCCCCTGTCCCAGCAGTGTCCCTATCCCAGCAGTGTCCCCTCAGTGTCCCTGTGTCCCCTCAGTGTCCCTGTGTCCCCTCAGTGTCCCTGTCCCTCACTGTCCCTGTCCCCAGGGTCCCCGCGCCGGCGCTGACGGTGGAGGAGCTGCGGGCGTTCCTGGAGCAGATGAACCAGCTGCCCTGTGTCATGCACCAGATCGGGGACGTGCAGGTGGGACGGGGCCACGCGGGGTCACACGGGGTCAGAGGGGTCACACGGGTCAGAGGGGTGTCACTGCAAATCCTGGGAGTGTCCCACAGTGTCCCAGGGATGTCCTGCAGTGCCCCTGCATGTTCCAGGGGTGTCACACAGTGTCCTGGTGACGTCCCTGCATGTCCCAGTGGTGTCTCAGGTTGTCCCACGGTGTCCCTACATGTCCTGGGGGTGTCCCTGCATGTCTCAGAGGTGTCACACAGTGTCTCAGGGATGTCCCGGTGCTGTCTCTGTCTGTCCCCACCATGTTCCCCATCATGTCCCAGTGCTGTCCCCTCTGTGTCCCTACCATGTCCTTCAGTGTCCCCATGATGTCCCGGTGTCCCTCTGTGTCCCCACCATGTCTCCTGGCCGTCCCTGACCCCATGTCCCCACTATGTCCTTGTGTCCCCCTGCCAATCCCTGACCCCATGTCCCCATGATGTCCCTGTGTCCCCATGATGTCCCTGTGTCCTGCCGCCTGTCCCTGACCCCTGTCCCCACCATGTCCCTGTGTCCCCACCCTGTCCCTGTGTCCCTCTCTGTCCCCTGCCCATCCCTGACCCCATGTCCCCACTATGTCCCTGTGTCCCCATGATGTTCCTGTGTCCCCCGCCCATCTCTGATCCCATGTCCCCATGATGTCCTTGTGTCCCGCCACGTGTCCCTGACCCCATGTCCCTGTGTCCCCACCCTGTCCCTGTGTCCCTCTGTGTCCCCACCCTGTCCCTGTGTCCCTCTGTGTCCCCACCCTGTCCCTATGTCCCTCTGTGTACCCCCTGCCCGTCCCTGTGTCCCTCTATGTCCCCCACCATGTCCCTATGTCCTCTCTGTCCCCACCCTGTCCCTGTGTCCCCACCCTGTCCCTGTGTCCCTCTGTGTCCCCGCCGTGTCCCTGTCTGTCCCCCGCCCGCCCCTGACCCTCCCCCCTCCCCGCAGGCGCTGCTGGAGCGGGTGGAGTCGTTCCAGGCGGAGGCCCGGGCGGCTCTGGCCGTTCCGCCGCCGGCGCCGGGCGCTCTGCAGGAGCTGCTGGAGCGCGGGGCGCTGGCTGGGCGTGGAGGTGCCCGAGGGCCGGCGGCTGGAGCGGCAGCTGGCGCGAGGCGGCCTGGCTGGAGGAGGTGACGGCCACGCTGCGCTCGCCGCTGGCATACCGCTGCCCCCTGCCCGTCATGCGCGGCCTCATCCAGGCCGGCCGCACCGTGGCCCCCAGCCCCGCCGTGGACGTGGCCATGGCCGAGCTGCAGGAGCTGCTGACCATCGCCCAGCGCTGGGAGGAGAAGGCACAGATGTGCCTGGAGGCCAGGTGGGGCAGGGACTTCGCCCGGGGGGAGGTGGGGGGCTGGGGGCTGAGATGTGCCCTGGGTGGAGATAAAGGGGCTGGGGCTGGGGATGTGTGCTGGGTGGGGATAAATGGGCTGGGGATGTGCCCTGGGTGGGGATAAAGGGGTGGGGCTGGGAGCTGTATCCTGGATGGGGATAAAGGGACTGGGGTCTGGATGGGGATAAAGGGGCTGGGGATGTGCCCTGGGTGGGGATAAAGGGGCTGGGGATGTGCCCTGGGTGGGGATAAAGGGGCTGGGGATGTGCCCTGGGTGGGGATAAAGGGGCTGGGGATGTGTGCTGGGTGGGGATAAAGGGGCTGGGGATGTGCCCTGGGTGGGGACAAAGGGGCTGGGGATGTGTGCTGGGTGGGGATAAGGGGTGGGGGTGTGCCCTGGGTGGGGACAAAGGGGCTGGGGATGTGTGCTGGGTGGGGATAAAGGGGCTGGGGCTGGGGATGTGCCCTGGGTGGGGATAAAGGGGCTGGAGATGTGTGCTGGGTGGGGATAAAGGAGCTGGGGATGTGTGCTGGGTGGGGATAAAGGGGCTGGAGATGTGTGCTGGGTGGGGATAAAGGGGCTGGGGTCTGGGGTCTGGGTGGGGATAAAGGGGCTGGGATGTGCCCTGGGTGGAGATAAAGGGGCTGGGGTTCTGTCCTGTGTGCCCTTGGTTGGGATAAAGGGGCTGGGGGCTGCCCTCGTGTCTCTGGGGGATAGATATGTGCCAGGGGAGTCTCTTGGGTCCCAAGGGGATCTCTGGGGTGCCAGGAGTGTCTCAGGGTCCTAGGGGTGTCTCAGGGTCCCAGTTGGTCTCTGGGGTGTCTCAGGGGTCCCAGCTGGTCTCTGGGGTCCCAGCTGGTCTCAGTTCCTGCCTCCCCCGCAGGCAGAAGCACCCCGGCCACGCTGGCCGCCATCATCAAGGAGGCCGAGAACATCCCGGCGCTGCTGCCCAACATCCAGGCACTGAAGGAGGCGCTGGGCAAGGCTCGGGCCTGGATCGCCGACGTGGAGGAGATCCAGGTGGGCCTGGGCCCCTGAGGGACCCCTGGGACACCTGGGCCCCCTGAGGGACCCCTGGGACACCTGGGACACCTGAGGGACCCCTGGGACACCTGCCCTGCACACCCCGGGGACATTCCTGTGTCCCTGTCATGGACACTGGACACTCCTCTGTCCCCATCCTGTCCCTGTGGACACTGGACACCTCCATGTCCCTGTCCCCATGGATCCTGGACATCACACATCCCTGTCCTGACCCCATGGACACTGGTCACTCCAGTGTCCTTGTCATGGACACTGGACACTCCTGTGTCCTCATCCTGACCCCATGCACACTGGACACCTTCATGTCCCTGTCATGGACGCTCCTGTGTCCCCATCCTGTGCTGTCCCCATGGACACTGGACACTTCTGTGTCCCTGTCGTGGACACTGGACACTCCTATGTCCCATCCTGTCCCATCCCTGTCTCTGCCATGTCCCTGCCGTGTCCCCATCCTGTCCCATCCCTGTCACTGTGTCCCTGTCCTGTCCCTATCTCTGCCATGTCCCTGTCACCATGTCCCCATCCTGTCCCTGCCTCTGCCATGTCCCCATCCCATCCTGTCCCATCCCTGTCTCTGCCATGTCCCTGCTGTGTCCCCATCCTGTCCCATCCATGCCTCTGCCATGTCCCCGTCACCATGTCCCCATCCTGTCCCATCCCTGTCTCTGCCATGTCCCTGTCACTGTGTCCTTGTTCTGTCCCTGCCTCTGCCATGTCCCTGCCGTGTCCCATCCTGTCCCATCCCTGTCACTGTGTCCCTGTCCTGTCCCTGTCTCTGCCATGTCCCCATCCCATCCTGTCCCATCCCTGTCTATACCATGTCCTGTCACCATGTCCCCATCCTGTCCCATCCCTGTCTCTGCCATGTCCCTGTCACTGTGTCCCTATTCTGTCCCTACCTCTGCCATGTCCCTGTCACCGTGTCCCCATCCTGTCCCATCCCTGTCTCTGCCATGTCCCTGTCACTGTGTCCCTGTCCTATCCCTGCCTCTGCCATGTCCCCATCCCATCCTGTCCCATCCCTGTGTCTGCCATGTCCCTGTGTCCCTGTCCTGTCCGTATCTCTGCCATGTCCCTGCCGTGTCCCCATCCTGTCCCATCCCTGTCACTGTGTCCCTGTCCTGTCCCTGCCTCTGCCATGTCCCCATCCC
>JAKWBO010000742.1:0-28787 GCA_034336685.1 Luscinia luscinia | reverse complement strand
GGATTTGGGTCCTGAAGTTTTGGGGGTCCCTGTGTTTGGAAGGGGAGGAAGATTTGGGGGATTTGGGGGTTTTGGGGGATTTGGGGTTTTGGGGGTCCCTGAGATCTGGGGATTTGGGGTTTGGGGGCTCCTGAAATTTGGGGTCCCTGTGTTTGGGGGAAGATTTGGGGATTTGGGATTTTGGGGACCCCTATATTTGGGGGTCCTGAAGTTTTGGGGTCCCTGTGTTTGGAAGGAGGGAAGATTTGGGGGATTTGGGGGTTTTGGGGATTTGGAGTTTTTGTGGGGGTCCCTGAGATCTGGGGGATTTGGGGTTTTGGGGTCCCTGAGGTCTGGGGGATTTGGGGTTTTGGGGGTTTGGGGGCTCATGAAATTTTGGGGTCCCTGTGTTTGAGGGGGAAGATTTGGGGGATTTGGGGTTTTGTGGGGGATTTGGGGTTTGGGGGATTTAGGGTTTGGGGACCCTGGATTTGGGGGCTCCTGAGTTTGGGGGTCCCTGTGTTTGAGTGGAGGAAGATTTGGGGGATTTGGGGTTTTGGGGGGATTTGGGATTTTGTGGACCCCTTGATTTGGGGGGTCCTGGAAGTTTTGGGGTCCCTGTGTTTGGAAGGGAGGAAGATTTGGGGATTTAGGGTTTAGTTTTGGGGGACCCCTTGATTTGGGGTCCCTGTGTTTGGGGAGAAGATTTGGGGGATTTGGGGTTTTGGGGATTGGGGTTTTGGGGTCCCTGAGGTCTGAGAGGATTTGGGGTTTTGGGGGTTTGGGGGCTCCTGAAATTTGGGGGTCCCTGTGTTTGGGGGGAAGATTTGGGGGATTTGGGGTTTTTGGGGGGATTTGGGGTTTGGGGGATTTGGGATTTGGGGGATTTGGGGTTTTGGGGACCCTTTGGATTTGGGGGGCTCCTAAAGTTTGGGGGTCCCTGTGCTTGAGTGGGAGGAAGATTTGGGGGGATTTGGGGTTTTTGGGGGATTTGGGATTTTGGGGACCCCTTGGATTTGGGGGTCCTGAAGTTTTGAGGGGTCCCTGTGTTTGGAAGGGGAGGAAGATTTGGGGGATTTGGGGTTTTGGGGATTTGGGGTTTTGGGGTCCCTGAGCTCTGGGGATTTGGGGTTTGGGGGCTCCTGAAGTTTGGGGTCCCTGTGTTTGGGGAGAAGATTTGGGGGATTTGGGGTTTTTGGGGGATTTAGGATTTTGGGGACCCCTTGATTTGGGGGGGTCCTGAAGTTTTGGGGTCCCTGAGTTTGGAAGGGGAGGAAAGATTTGGGGGTTTTTGGGGGATTTGGGGTTTTGGGGGTCCCTGAAGTCTGGGGGATTTGGGGTTTAGGTTTTGGGGACCCTTGGATTTGGGGGTCCCTGTGCTTGGGGGGAGAAGATTTGGGGGATTTGGGGTTTGGGGGCTCCTGAAATTTTGGGGTCCCTGTGTTTACGGGGAAGATTTGGGGGATTTGGGGTTTGGGGGATTTGGGGTTTTGGGGGGTCCCTGAGGTCTGAGAGGATTTACGTGTTTGGGGGATTTGGGGATTTGGGATTTTAGGGACCCCTTGGGTGTGGGGCTCCTGAATTTTTGGGGTCCCTGTATTTGGTGGGGCTTGGGGGGAAGATTTGGGGTGTCCTTAAATTTGGGGAGGGGTTGTTGTTTTGGGGGTCCCAAGCGGTTCTGGGGTCCCAGGGATGATTTTGGGGGTCCTAGGGGTTTTTGGTGTCTGGGGTCCTGGGATGATTTTAAGGGTCCCAGGGATGATTTGGGGGTCCTAGGGATGATTTTGGGGGTCCCAGGCGGTTTTTGGGGGTCCCAGGGAGGATTTTGGTGTCTGGGGGTCCCAGGGAGGGTTCTGGGGGGTCGCTGCAGTTTTGGGAGTGTCCTGGGGTCCCAGGGGGTTTGGCATTTGGGGGTCCCAGGGAGGGTTTGGGGGTCCCAGGGATGATTTTGGGGTCCCAGGGCGGTTTTGGGGGTCCCAGGGATGATTTTGGGGGTCCCAGGGAGGTTTTTGGTGTCTGGGGGTCCCAGGGAGGGTTCTGGGGGTCGCTGCAGTTTTGGGGTGACCCCCGCGCCCCCAGACAGCGCAGGGGAAGGTTCGGGACCCCCAACTCGTGCTAGGCTCTTCCTGGCCACGCACCTGGTACCTGCCCCAGGCCGAGGTGGCCGCCAAGCTGCTGAGCCTATATCCTTGGGGACCCCCCAAAACCCCCCGGGACCCCCAAAAACCCCCCCGGACACCCCAAAAACACCCTGGACTTCCAAAACCCTGGGACACCCCGGGATCCCCAAAACCCCTGAGACACCCCAAAAACCCTGGGACACACCCGGACCCCCCCAAAAACACCCCCGAGACACCCCAAAAACCCCACTGGGACCCCCCCGAGACACCCCAAAACTCTGAGACACCCCGGATCCCTAAAACCCCGGGACCCTCAAATCCCGCAGGACCCCCGAAAGTTCCCGGATTTCCCCAATCCCGCCCTGGTGCCTGCCCCAGGTAAAGGGGGTGGGGAATGGCTGAGGGTTTGTTTTTGGGGACCCCCCGGACACTCCCCAAAAACCCTGGGACACCCCAAAACCCCACTGGGACCCCCCCGGACACCCCAAAAAACCCAGAATACCCCAAAACCCTCCAGGACAACCCCGGGATCCCCCCTGGGACACCCCAAAACCCCTCGAGACACCCCAAAAACCCTGGGACACCCCTGGATCCCCAAAACCCCCGGGACCCCCCCCCCCCAGGACACCCCAAAACTCTTTAGGACACTCCAAAAACCCTCGAGAGCCCCCAGGGACACCCCAAAATCTCTCTCGCGACACCCCAAAAACCCCAGAATACCCCAAAAGCCTCCAGGACACCCCCCGGGACACCCCAAAAACCCCAGGACACCTCTAAAACCTCCGGGGCCCCCCGAGACACCCCAAAACCTTAAAGGATCCCCCTCAGGACTCCCCCCCCCCAAACCCCCTCGGGACACCCCAAACCCCTTTCACTGACCCCTTGGGACCCCTCGAGCTTCTGGGGACCCCCAAACGCTTCTCCCCCAGGATCCCCCCAAATCCCAGGACCCCCAAAACCCCACGACCCCCCAAAAACCCCGAACCCCCAAAAATCCCCAGGAACCTCCCCAAAACCCCCAGGAATCCTCCCCCAAAACCCCGTGACCCCCCAAAACCCCTGGGACCCCCCAAACCCCCCTCGGGACACCCCCAAAACCTTAAAGGACCCCCAGGACACCCCCAAACCCCTCGGGACACCCCAAACCCCTTTCATTGACCCCTTGGGACCCCTGAAGATCTGGGGACCCCCAAACTTTTAGAGACCCCTCAAACCTCCTGAAACGCCCCCGGGACTCCCCAATCCTCGAGACCCCCAAAATCCCCGCGACCCCCAAAATCCGCTCTGAGGCTCCTTGACCCCGCACGCTGCAGGAGTCGGGGGCTCGGCCGAGGTCCCTCCCTGCGCCTCAAGATCGGGCACCTGGTGCGGTGAGCGACCTCAAAACCCCCCGCACCTCGGGGACCCCCTGCAGTTTAGGGTCTCCCTGAGCCCCCTTTTTCCCCTCCCCCAGGTACTGGGTGCGCGCGTTTCGCGGGAGCTCTCGGGGACCCGCAGGTTTTGGGGCGGCTGCGGGAACTGGGGCGGCGCTGGGGGACCCCAAACTGCGCTGGGGCTGGAGAGCCTGTGAGTGAGGGGGCGCGGGGGGAAATTTGGGGCGCGGGGGGCACTGGGGGATATAGGGGGTCCAGGGGTGAAATGGGGGTCCGGGGGTCACGGGGCTGGGGGGCACAGGGAGGGAAATTTGGGTGCGGGGGTGCACAAGGACACGGGGGATATAGGGGTCCAGGGGTGAAATGGGGGTTCGGGCGGGGGTCACGGAGGTGGGGGAGGAGCAGGGAGGGAAATTTGGGGTACGGGGGACAGAAGGACACGGGGGGACATGGGGGGTCCAGGGGGTGAAATCAGGGTCGGGGGGTCACGGGGCTGGGGGGCACAGGGAGGGAAATTTGGGGTGCGGGGGACAGAAGGACAGGGGGGTTCACGGGGTGAAATGGGGGTCGGGAGGGTCACGGAGGTGGGGGCGCAGGGAGAGAAATTTAAGGGTGCGGGGGACAGAAGGGCACGGGGACAGTGGGGGACACGGGGTGGAATGGGGGGTCGGGGGTCACGGAGGTGGGGGGCACAGGGAGGAAATTTGGGGTGCGGGGGACAGAAGGACACGGGGGATTTAGGGGTCCAGGGGTGAAATGGGGTTCGGGCGGGGTCACGGGGCTGGGGGTGCAGGGAGGGAAATTTGGGGTGCGGGGAGGTCACGGGGCATGGGGGACATGGGGGTGAAATAGGGGGACATGGGGTCGTGGGGCTGGGGGAGGTGAGGGAGGGAATTTGGGGTGCGGGGGGCACCGGGAACACGGGGGTTCCACGGGGTGAAATGGGGTTCGGGGGGTCACGGGGCTGGGGGTGCAGGGAGGAAATTTGGGGTACGGGGGACACGGGGGGACAGTGGGGGGGTCCAGGGGTGAAATGGGGGGACATGGGGTCGTGGGGCTGGGGGGGCACAGGGAGGGGAAATTTGGGGCGCGGGGGCACAAGGACACGGGGACAGTGGGGGGACACGGGGGTCACGGGGGTCCTGGGGTCGTGTCCCCTGTCCCCTGTCCCCTGTCCCCTGTCCCCTGTCCCTCTGTCCCTTTGCTCCACGCGCCCCCCGCAGCCCCGAGGAAGAGCGCCGCGGCCGGAGGCGACAACGACAACGACAACGACAACGACAACGACGGCGACAGCGGCGGCGGCCCAGGGGTCCCCGCAGGGGCCTGGGGTCGCGCCCCTCCCGCGCGCGGTTCTCGATGCTGCTGGAGCCGCTGGAGCCGCGCGAGCTCCGCGCTGCTGCTGACACATCTGGAGCACCGCGGGCTGTAGCCGGCTGCGGTGCGCGGGAACAGCTGGAACAGCTGGGGAGAGATGGGAACAGCTGGAACAGCTGGAACAGCTGGGGGAGATGGGAACAGCTGGAACAGCTGGGGACAGAGCGGGAACAGCTGGAACAGCTGGGGAGAGAGATGGGAACAGCTGGAACAGCTGGGGACGGAGCGGGAACAGCTGGAACAGCTGGGGAGAGAGATGGGAACAGCTGGGGAGAGATAGGAACAGCTGGGGAGAGAGAGGGGAACAGCTGGGGAGAGAGAGGGGAACAGCTGGAACAGCTGGGGAGAGAGAGATGGGGGACACGCGGGGACACCCCTGTGTGTGACACACCTGGAGCACCGCGGGCTGTGCCGGCTGCGGGTGCTGTGAGAACAGCTGGAACAGCTGGGACAGCTGGGGAGAGCGGGAACAGCTGGGGAGAGATGGGAACAGCTGGAACAGCTGGGGGAGATGGGAACAGCTGGAACAGCTGGGGGAGATGGGAACAGCTGGAACAGCTGGGGAGAGAGATGGGAACAGCTGGGGAGAGATAGGAACAGCTGGAACAGCTGGGGAGAGATGAGAACAGCTGGGGAGAGAGATGGGAACAGCTGGGAGAGATGGGAACAGCTGGAACAGCTGGGGAGAGAGATGGGAACAGCTGGGGAGAGAGATGGGAACAGCTGGAACAGCTGGGGAGAGAGATGGGAACAGCTGGGGGAGAGATGGGAACAGCTGGAACAGCTGGGGAGAGCAGGGAGATGGGGACAGAGAGAGATGGGACAGCAGGACAGAGGGACAGAGGGACAGTTGGGGATACCTGAGAACACCTGGGGACAGTTGGGGTCACGTGGGGACACCCTGTGTGTGACCCCTGTGTGTGACACACCTGTGTGACACCTGTGTGTGACACCTGTGTGACACCTGTGGTGACACCTGTGTGACACCTGTGTGACACCTGTGACACCTGTGCCCCAGCACGTCACACGCCAGGGCAGCCGCTCCCGTCATCCCCAGTGTCACCAATATCCCCAGTCCCCCAGTGTCCCTCTGTCCCCAATCCCCAAATGTCCCCAATGTCCCTCAATGTCCCCCAATGTCCCCAGTGTCCCCAATCTCCCCAGTGTCCCCAATCCCCCAGTGTCCCCAATGTCCCCTCTGTCCCCCAGTGTCCCCAATGTCCCCTCTGTCTCAAATGCCCTAGTGTCCCCAATGTCCCCTCTGTCCCCAATCCCCCCCAGTGTCCCCTAATGTCCCCTTTGTCCCCCAGTGTCCCCAATGTCCCCTCTGTCCCCTCTGTCCCCAATCTCCCCAGTGTCCCCAATCCCCCAGTGTCCCCAATGTCCCTCTGTCCCCCAATGTCCCCCATGTCTCCAATGTCCTCCAATGTCCCTCCAATGTCCCTCTGTCCCCAATCCCCCAGTGTCCCCAATCCCCCAGTGTCTCTCAATGTCCCCTCTGTCCCCTCTGTCCCAAATGCCCCAGTGTCCCTAATCCCCAATGTCCCCAATCCCCCTAGTGTCCCCTAATGTCCACTCTGTCCCTCTGTCCCCAATGTCCCCAATGTCCCCTAGTGTCCCTAATGTCCCCTCTGTCCCCTCTTGTCCCAAATCCCCCAGTGTCCCCAATCCCCTAGTGTCCCCAATGTCCCCAGTGTCCCCAATGTCCCCTCTGTCCCTCTGTCCCCAATCCCCCAATGTCCTCAATGTCCCCAGTGTCCCTAATGTCCCCAGTGTCCCCAATGTCCCCTCTGTCCCTCTGTCCCAGCTCGGTGACATCCGCTCCTTCGCGCGCTCGGCGGGCACGAGCTGCTCTCCGCGCTGCGCCGCCTGGTGGCGCTGTCCAACGGGCTCTGCGCTGGGTGCAGCTGCGCGTGCTGCGCCCCTGGCGGCCCCGCAGAGAGCGGCGGCGCTGGGGCAGTGCCTGCACCTGGCACAGGTGAGAGAGCGAGTGACCCCTGACCCTGACCCCTGACTGACCCCTGACCCTGACCCACCCGGACTGACCCACCCGGACTGACCCACCCGGACTGACCCTGACTGACCCCTGAGTGACCCTGACCCATAGAGCGGGGCAGTGCCTGCACCTGGCACAGGTGAGACCTCCGGAGTGACCCCTGACCCCTGAACTGACCCCTGACTGACCCCTGACCCATAGAGCGGGGCAGTGCCTGCACCTGGCACAGGTGAGACCCCAGAGTGACCCTGACTGACCCCTGACCCTGACTGACCCCTGACCCATAGAGCAGGGCAGTGCCTGCACCTGGCACAGATGAGAGAGCGAGTGACCCCTGACCCCGGAGTGACCCCTGACCCCCGGACTGACCCCTGACCCCGGACTGACCCCTGACCCATAGAGCGGGTCAGTGCCTGCACCTGGCACAGGTGAGAGAGCGAGTGACCCCTGACCCCGGAGTGACCCCTGACTGACCCCTGACCCATAGAGTGGGGCAGCTGCCTGCAGCTGGCACAGGTGAGAGAGGAGTGACCCCTGACCCCTGAGTGACCCCCTGACCCCCGGACTGAGCCCTGACCCTGACTGACCCCTGACTGACCCCTGACCCCTGACTGACCCTGACCCATAGAGCGGGGCAGTGCCTGCAGCTGGCACAGGTGAGAGAGCGAGTGACCCTGACCCTGACCCTGACCCATAGAGCGGGGTAGTGCCTGCACCTGGCACAGGTGAGAGAGCGAGTGACCCCTGACTGACTCCCTGACCCTGACCCCCTGGACTGAGCCCTGACCCCTGAACTGAGCCCTGAGCCCCGGTACTGCCCCAGACCCCTAACCCCACCCCTGACCCCATAACCCCGCCCCACAACCCCTAACCCCGCCCCCACAGACATCCCATAACCCCTCCCCAGTCCCACCCCTCAGTGACCCCTCCTCCCCCACAGCCGCCCCCATTTCCCACCATCCCCCTCCCTCCCCCACAGCCGCCCCCATTTCCCCCACTATCCCCTCTCCCCATTTCCCCCATCCCTCCCTCCCCACAGCCGCCCCCATTTCCCCCTCCCCCCAGAGCCTCCTGGAGCTCCGCAACTTCAACTCGCTGCTGGCCGTGGTCGGGGCTCGGCCACGGCTCCATCGCGCGGCTGCGCCGGACGCTGGCGCTGCTGACCCCCCAAATCCAGGTGGGGCCCTGGGGGGCCCCGAGGGGCGCAAGGGGCGGGGGTGGGGAGGGTATTGGGGGCTTTTCTGGGGGTCCTGGGAGGGTTTTGGGGAGCACGAGGGGTCCCGAGGGTCCTTGTGGATTTTTGGGGGTCCTGAGGGTCCTTGTGGATTTTGGGGGCACGGGGGGTCCCAAAGGTCCTTGCGGGTTCTGGGGGGTTCCCGAGGTCCCTGTGGATTTTTGGGGGTCCCGAGGGTCCCTGTGGATTTTTGGGGGTCCCGAGGGTCCTTGTGGATTTTGGGGGCACGGGGGTCCCGAGGTCCCTGTGCAGTTCTGGGGGTCCCGTCATCCCCGGCTCTGCCCCAGTTCTAAAACGTCCCCCCGTGTCTCCCCGTCCTTGTGTCCTTTGTGACCCCCGCACCGTAATTTCCCCCGCACCCCAATTTCCCCGCACCCCAATTCCCCCAAAATCCCCCGCACTCCCAATTTCTCTCCCCAATTTCCCCAGCACTTCTAATTCCCGCACCCCGCACTCCAATTTCCCCTCCGCACCCCAATTTCTCTCCCCAATTCCACCCCGTACCCGATATCTCCCCCAGCGCCCCAATTCCGCCCCCTCACCCCAATTTCCCCTCCGCGCCCCAATTTTCCCCGCGCCCCAATTTCCTCCCCCGCACCCTCCATACTTCAATTTCTCCCCCTTAATATCCTTCGCACCCTAATTTCTCCCTCCCTTAGCTCCCAATTTCCCCGCACTCTAAATTTCTCCCCCACTTTTAATTTCCCCACCTCGCACCCCATTTTTTCCCACCCCGCACCTCAATTTTCCCCCAAAATCCCCCGCACCCCAATTTCTCTCCCCAATCCCCCTCGGCCCCCAATTTCCCCCTGCATCCCAATTCCCCCGCACTCCAATTTCTGCCCCGCACCCAAATTTTCCCCGCACCCTAATATCCCTTCCACTTTTAATAACTCCCCACCCCAATTCCCGCCCCGCACTTAATTTCCCACGCACCCAAATTTCGCTCCCGTACCCCATTTTTTCCCATCCCGCACCCCAATTTCCCCCAAAATCCCCCCGACCTAATTTCTCTCCCCAATTTCTCTCCGCACCCCAATTTCCCCCGCACCCAAATTTCCCCCTCCCGCGACCTCAATTTCCCGGCCCCTTATAATTTCCTCCCGGCACCCAAATTTCCCCCCCCCGCATCTCTTAATTTCTGCCCCACGCACCCAATTTCCCACGCACTTCAATTTCCTCCTTCCCGCACCTCCATTTCCCTCCCCACTTAATTCCCCCGCACTTCGCAATTCCCAATTTCTCTCCCCAATCCCCCTCGCCCCCAATTTCGCCTCCCGCGACCCCATTTTTCCCATCCCGCCCCCAATTTCCCCCCCCCCCCCCCCCGCACGACAATTTCCCCCGCCCCCACTTTCCCGCACCCTAATTTCCCCCAGCTGTGGGCGCAGCTGGCCGAGGCCGTGGGCTCTGCCGGGAACTACCGCGGGTACCGGGCGCTGCTGGGGCGCGGGGGCGCGGGGGTTCCGGCTGCCGGCGCTCGGGGTTCACCTGCGGGACCTGGTGGCGCTGGAGGCGGCGCTGCCCGACTGGGGGGGCCCGGGCCGCCCCCACCCCCACAAGCTGCGCGCGCGCTTCGCCCTGCAGGGGGCGCTGCTGGGGGGGCGCGAGCAGGGACCCCCCGGGACCCCCCAGCCCGACCTGCTGCGGCTGCTGGAGGTGAGACCCCGAAATATCCCCAAAAATATCCAAAAATATCCCAAAAATATCCCAAAAATATCCCAAAATATCCCAAAAATATCCCCAAAATATCCCTAAAATATCCCAAAACATCCCAAAAATATCCCTAAAATATCCCAAAAATATCCCAAAATATCCCAAAATCACCCTGGGACCCCCAGCTCGACCTGCTGCGGCTGCTGGAGGAGAGCCCAAACACCCCAAAAATATCCCAAAATATCCCAAAAATATCCCCAAAATATCCCCAAAAATATCCTAAAATATCCCTAAAATATCCCAAAATATCCCCAAAAATATCCCCAAAATATCCCCAAAATATCCCAAAATATCCCCAAAAATATCCCCAAAATATCCCAAAAATATCCCCAAAATATCCCAAAAATATCCCAAAAATATCCCAAAAACTCCGGGACCCCCAGCCCGACCTGCTGCGGCTGCTGGAGGTGAGACCCCAAAAATATCCCAAAAACATCTGAAAAATCATCCCAAAAATATCCCCAAAACCACCCCAGGACCCCCCACCCAAAGACCCCTCCCCCAATCCAAATCCTTCCCAAGCCCCCAAACCCCCCTGCTCCCCCTGCATTCCCTCAGAACCCCAAAACCTTCCCAAGCCCCCCAAACCCCCAATCCCTTCCAAGCCCCCGTGCCCCCTGCAGTTCCCCAACCCCCAAAACCCCCAAGCCCCCAAGCCCCCGTTCCCCCGCAGTTCCCCAACCCCCAGCCCCCCAAAACCCCCAAGCCCCCCAAGCCCCCGTGCCCCCTGCAGTTCCCCAACCCCCAAAACCCCCAATCCCTTCCAAACCCCCAAGCCCCCATGCCCCCCTGCAGTTCCCCCAGCCCCCCAAAGCCCCAAGCCCCCAGGCCCCCGTGCCCCCTGCAGTTCCCCCAAACCCCCCAATCCCCCAAGCCCCCAAGCCCCCCAAGCCCCAGGCCCCCCTGCAGTTCCCCCAACCCCCAAAAACCCCCAAGCCCCCAGAGCCCCCTGCAGTTCCCCAACCCCCAAAAACCCCCAAAACCCCCAATCCCTTCCAAGCCCCCCAAACCCCCCAAGCCCCCAAGCCCCCGTGCCCCCCAAGTCCCCAAGCCCCGGGCTCCCCTGCAGTTCCCCCAAAACCTTCCCAAAACCTTCCCAACCCCCAAACCTCCGGCCCCCTGCAGTTCTCCCAACCCCCAGCCCCCGGGCCCCCAAGCCCCCAATCCCCCGAAGCCCCCGGGCCCCCTGCAGTTCCCGCCCCTCCCGCAGGTGTCGCTCGCGCTCGGGCCCAGCGAGCGCAGCTGCACCAGATGTCGCTGCAGCGCGAACCGCGCGAGAGCGCCCCGTGAGGAGGGGGCGGGAGGGGCCGGGGGAGGGAGGATGGGGAGGGAGCGAGAGGGGAATGGAGGAGGAGTGAAATGGGCGAGTGGGAAATGGGGGATGAGCGGAAATGGGGCGAGGGGAATGGAGGCAGTGAGGGACAAAAGGGAGCGAGTGGAAAAAGGGGTGGGGGTGGGAAATGGGGGTTTAGGAAACGGAGGGACAGACGGGAAATGGGGGAACTGAAGGCGAGTGGGGATGAGGAGGGGCGAGGGGAAAATGGGGAATTGGGGAAGGGAGTGGGAAATGGGGGAGGGCCGAGTGAGGGACAGGAGGGGCGAGGGAAATGGGGAAATTGGGGGGTGGGAAATGGGGCTAGTGCGGAAATGGGGGTTTTAGGAAATGGAGGGACAGATGAGAAATGGGGGAGGCGAGTGGGGATGAGGAGGGGCGAGGGAAAATGGGGGATGAGGGAGAGAAGGCGAGTGGAAAAAAGGGGGCGAGTGTGAGAAATGAGGGCAGTGGAGGGAAATGGGGAGGGGAATGGAGGCAGTGGAAAAAACGGGGGCGAGTGGGGGAATGGGGGATGGGGAAATGGGGGCGAGTGTGGGAAATGGGGCGAGGTGTGGGAAATGGGGTTTAGGAAATGGAGGGGACAGACGGGAAATGGGGGAGGGGGAGAGTGGGGAATGAGGGGGACGAGGGGGAAAGATGGGGGCGAATGAGGGACAGGAGGGGCGAGGGGAAATGGGGAAATTGGGGGGTGGGGAAGTGGGGAGTGGGAAATGAGGGGCGAGTGTGGGAAATGGGGGTTTAGGAAATGGAGGGGACAGACGGGAAATGGGGGAACTGGGGCGAGTGGGGATGAGGAGGGGGCGAGGGGAATTGGGGGATGAGGGGAAGGGAGTGGGAAATGGGGGGTGGGAATTGGGGGATGAGGGGAAATGGGGCGAGCGGGGGGCGGAGGGGCAATGGGGGCAACGCGAGAGAGGAGGGGCGAGTGGGGAATGGGGAAATGGGGATGTGAGAATTGGGGCGAGTGAGGGAAATTGGGGCGAGGGGGATGAGGAGGGGGCGAGCAGGAAAGGGGGGATGGGGAAAATGGGGGCGAGCAGGGGGCGAGTGGGGAACGGGGGAAATGGGGGTGGGAAATGGGGAGGGGGAGTGAGCCAGGAATGGGGGGGATTTTGAGCGCGCACTGGTAGGTCACACCTCTGACCCCTCCTCTCCCCCTCCCCTCCCCAGGCCGGGCCCCGGAGCTGCCCCCGCCCCTCCCCCGAGCGCTGGTGTTGCCCGAGCCCCCGGCCCGAGCCCGAGGGGCTGCGGCCCGCCTGGAGCAGCTGGTGGAGGTGGGGGGTCCGGGGGTCCTAGGGGGGATTTGGGGGTCTTGGGCGGGATTTGAGGGGTCCTGGGGGATCTGGGGGGTCCTGGGGGATCTGGGGGGTCCGGGGGTCCTGGGGGGTCTGGGGGCGTCCTGGGAGGGATTTGAGGGGTCTGGGGGGTCCTGGGGGATTTGGGGGATCCTGGGCGGGATTTGAGGGGTCCTGGGGGATCTGGGGGTCCTGGGGATCTTGGGGGTCCTGGGGGGATTTGGGGGCGTCCTGGGGATCTTGGGGGTCCTGGGTGGTCTTGGGGGTCCTGGGGGGATTTGGGGATCCTGAGGGGATTTGAAGGGTCCTGGGGGATCTAGGGGTCCTGGGGGTCTTGGGGGGCTCCGGGGGTCCTGGGGGATTTGAGGGGTCCTGGGGGGTCCTGGGGGGTCCTGGGGGAATTTGGGGGTCCTGGGGTGATTTGAGGGGTCTGGGGGTGTCCTGGGGAGTCCTGGGGGTCCTGGGGGGTCCTGGGGGATTTGAGGGGTCTGGGGGTTGGGGAGGGGCACCTGCAGGAATTAGGGGGTGCGAATGGAGAATTTTGGGGTTCGAGGGGTCCCGGGGGCTGCGGTGACATTTGGGGGTCCCGGAGGCCGAGATCTTAATAAAAATATAAATATATAAAAATAAAATATTATGTTTTTAATAAAAATAAAAATATAATTTTTTTTTTTAATTTTTTTTTGGGGGGTTCAGTCGATTTTCGGAACTTTGACGTGGACGGGGACGAGGCGGATCTCGGTGGAGGAATTCGGGATCGTGCGGGAAAACTTCCCCACCTGCCCCCCCTGGGGAGCTGGACACGGACCGGTGAGACCCCAAAACCCCCAGGACCCCCAAAACCCCAGGACCCCCGGGACCCCCAAACCCCTAGGACCCCCAAAAACCCCAGGATCCCCAAAATCCCCCTGGGGGAGCTGGACACGGACCGGTGAGACCCCAAAACCCCGGGACCCCAAAAACCCCGGGACCCCAAAAACCACCCCGGGACCCCCAAAACCCCCGGGACCTCCCCAAAAACCCGGGACCCCAAAACCCCTGGGATCCCCAAAATCCCCTGGGAGCTGGACACGACCAGGTGAGACCCCAAACCCCAGGACCCCAAAACCCCAGGACCCCAAATCCCCAAATCCCCTCTGGGACTCCCAAACTCCCCAGGACCCCCAAATCTCCTCCTGGGGAGCTGAGCCTGCCCCTCCCCAAAAACCCCAAAACTGGGACCCCCTGACCCCCTGACCCCCAGACACTCAAACCCCTCCTGGGGATCCCCAAAACCCCTCAGGACCCCCAGACCCCCAAAGCCCCCTGGGGATCTCCAAACTCTCCCCAGGACCCCAAATCTCCTCCAGGAGCTGAGCTCCCCTCCCCAAAAACCCCAAAATTGGGACCCCCGACCCCTCCTGACCCCTCAGACACTCAAACCCCCTCAGGACCCTCCCCAGACACCCCCAGACTCCCTCCTGGGGACCCCAACCCCCAGAACCCCCAAATTCCCTCTCGGGAACAAATCCTGCCCCTCCCCAAAAACCCCAAAACTGGGACCCCCGACTCCCCGACCCCTCCCCGACCCCCCGACCCCTGACCCCAGGACCCCCAGACACCCCCAGACCCCTAAATCCCTCCTGGGCATCCCAAACTCTCCCCAGAACCCCCAGGACCCCCAGATTCCCGCCTCGGGGAACAGATCCTGCCCCTCCCCAAAAACCCCAAAACTGGGACCCCCTGACCCCTGACCCCCCGACCCCCGACCCCCTGGCCCCCGACCCCCTGACCCCCAAAGCCCCCTGGGGATCCCCAAACCCCTTATGGGGACCCCCAAACTCCCCAAACCCCCCAAATTCCCTCTAAGGAACTGAGTCCCCCTCCCCAAAAAACTCCCAAAACTGGGACCCCCTGACCCCTGACCCCCAGACACTCAGCCCCTGGGGATCCCCTAAAACCCCTCAGGACCCCCAGACCCCCAAAATCCCCTGGGGACCCCAACCCCCCAGAACACCCAAATTCCCTCTCGGGGAACAGATCCTGCCCCTCCCCAAAAACCCCAAAAACTGGGACCCCCGACTCCCCCGACCCCTCCCGACCCCCCCGACCCCCTGACCCCCCCAGGACCCCCAGACACCCCCAGACCCCTAAATCCCTCCTGGGCATCCCCAAACTCTCCCCAGAACCCCCAGGACCCCCAGGACCCCCAGGACCCCCAAATTCCCTCTCGGGAACAGATCCTGCCCTCCCCAAAAATCCAAAACTGGGACCCCCGCCCCCTGACCCCCAGACACCCCCAGACCCCCTAAAACCCCCTGGGGATCCCCAAACCCCTTATGGGGACCCCCAAACTCCCCCAAACCCCCAAATTCCCTCTAAGGAACTGAGTCCCCCTCTCCCAAAAACCCCCAAAACTGGGACCCCCGACCCCTGACACCCCCAGACACTCAAACTCCCCTGGGGATCCCAAATCCCTGAGGACCCCCAGACCCCCAAATCCCTCCTGGGGACCCCAAACTCCCCAGAAACCCCAAATCTCCTCCTGGGAAGCTGAGCCTGCCCCTCCCCAAAAACCCCAAAACTGGGACCCCCGGCCCCCTGACACCCCAGACACTCAAGCCCCCTGGGGATCCCCAAAACCCCTCAGGACCCCCCGACCCCTAAAACCCCCCTGGGGATCTCCAAACTCTCCTAGGACCCCAAATCTCCTCCAGGGAGCTGAGCTCCTCCCAAAAAAACCCCAAAATTGGGACCCCCGACCCCTCCTGACCCCCCAGACACTCAAACCCCTCAGGACCCTCCCCAGACACCCCAGACTCCTCCTGGGGACCCCCAACCCCCCCCAGAACCCCAAATTCCCTCTCGGGGAACAGATCCTGCCCCTCCCAAAAAACCCCAAAACTGGGACCCCCGACCCCCTGACCCCCAGACACTCAAACCCCCTGGGGATCCCCAAATTCCTGAGGACCCCCAGACCCCCAAGATCCCCTCCTGGGGACCCCCAAACCCCCCAGAACCCCCAAATCTCCTCCTGGGGAGCTGAGCCTGCCCCTCCCCAAAAACCCCAAAACTGGGACCCCCCCGACCCCCTGACCCCCCAGACACTCAAACCCCCTGGGGATCCCAAAACCCCTCAGGACCCCCCAGACCCCCAAAATCCCCCCTGGGGACCCCAACCCCCCAGAACACCCAGAATTCCTCTCGAGGAACAGATCCTGCCCTCCCCCAAAAACCCCAAAAACTGGGACCCCCGACTCCCCGACCCCTCCCCGACCCCCCGACCCCCCTGACCCCCAGGACCCCCCAGACACCCCCAGACCCTAAATCCCTCCTGGGCATCCCCAAACTCTCCCAGAACCCCCAGGACCCCCAGGACCCCCAGGACCCCCAAATTCCCTCTCGGGGAACAGATCCTGCCCCTCCCCAAAAATCCAAAAACTGGGACCCCCGCCCCCCTGACCCCCCAGACACCCCCAGACCCCCAAATCCCCCCCCCTGGGGATCCCTAAACCCCTTATGGGGACCCCAAACTCCCCCAAACCCCCAAATTCCCTCTAAGGAACTGAGTCCCCCTCTCCCAAAAAACCCCAAAACTGGGACCCCCTTGACCCCCAGGACCCCCCAGACACGCCCAGACCCCCAAATCCCGTCCTGGGGACCCCAAACCCCCAGAACCCCAAATCTCCTCTAGGAAGCTGAGCTCCCCCTCCCCAAAAACCCCAAAACTGGGACCCCCTGACCCCCTGACCCCTGACCCCGCCCCCCCCCCGCAGGGTCGGGGGGCTCAGCCAGGCCGAGGTTCTGGATTATTTCCTGCGCTGCAGCTAAGGGCCCCCGGGACCCCCACGAGTTCCAGGGGCTGCGGGGCTGCGGCGGGGCCGTGCGGGAGCTGCGGGCGGCTGGTGAGTGCGGGGGGCAAAGACACCCAAAAACATCCCAAAATATCCCAAAATATCCCAAAACCACCCCAAAATAAATCCCCAAAATAACCCCAAAATATCCCAAAACATCCCAAAAATATCCCAAAATAAATCCCAAAATAACCCTAAAATATCCCAAAAACTGAGTGAGTGCGGGGGCAAAGACAGCCAAAACATCCAAAAATATCCCAAAATATCCCAAAAATAACCCCAAAAATATCCCAAAATATCCCAAAAATAACCCCAAAATATCTCAAAAATAACCCCAAAAGTATCCCAAAAACTGGTGGAGTGCAGGGGCGAAAACACCCAAAAACCATCCCAAAATATCCCAAAAATAACCCCAAAATATCCCAAAAACAATCCCAAAACACCCTAAAATATCCCTAAAAACATAAAAAAAATCCCAAAAATAAGCCCAAAAATAACCCCAAAATATCCCAAAAATAACCCAAATAAACACCCCAAAAACACCCAAAAATAACCCCCAAAAAACACCCCAAAAACACCCTAAAACACCCCAAAATATTCCCAAAAATAACCCCAAAACATCCCAAAAACACCCTAAAACATCCTGAAAAAATAAAAAAATCCCAAAAATAACCCCAAAAACTGGTGAGTGCGGGGCAAAGACAGCCAAAACGTCCCAAAAATAGCCCCAAAACATCCCAAAACACCCTAAAACACCCCAAAAATAACCCCAAAATATCCCAAAATATCCCAAAAACTGGTGGAGTGCGGGGGCTAACACACCCAAAAGCATCCCAAAATATCCCAAAATATCCCAAAATATCCCAAAACATCCCAAAATATCCCAAAATAACCCCAAAATTGGTGAGTGCGGGGGCAAAGACACCCAAAACTATCCCAAAAACACCCAAAACCATCCCAAAAACATCCAAAATATCCCAAAATAACCCCAAAATATCCCGAAAATAACGCCCAAAAATAACCCCAAAAATAACCCCAAAAACTGGTGAGTGCGGGGCAAAGACACCCAAAACCATCCTAAAATATCCCAAAATATCCCAAAATAAATCCTAAAAATAACCCTAAAATATCCCAAAACACCCCAAAAATAACCCCAAAAATTGGTGAGTGCGAGGGGGAAAACATCCCAAAACCATCCCAAAACCATCCCAAAAACACCCAAAAACCATCCCAAAAACATCCAAAATAAATCCCAAAAATAACCCCAAAAATATCCCAAAATATCCCAAAAATAACCCCAAAATATCCCAAAAGCTGGTGAGTGCAGGGGCGAAAACACCAAAAACCATCCCAAAACACCCAAAAATATCCCAAAATATCCCAAAATATCCCAAAATATCCCAAAACGTCCCAAAAATAACCCCAAAAACTGGTCAGTGCGGGGGCGGGGACAGCCCAAAACCACCCAAAAACTCCCCAAAACACCCCTAAAACATCCCAAAACTCACCAAAGCACCCCAAAAATAACCCCCAAAACCCCCAAAATAACCCCAAAAATAACCCCAAAAACATCCCAAGAAGAACCCCAAAAACTGCTGAGTGTGGGGCAGGGCCACCCAAAAACCTCCAAAACCCAAAAATCAAGAAAAACACCCCAAAAGCCTCGAAACGCCCCAAAAACTCCCCAAAAACCCCAAAAACCCAAAACCAAAAAAACCCCAAAATTAAAAAGAAAAACAACCCAACCCCCCAAAAAACCCTAAAAACCCCAAACAGCCCCGGATCCCCCAAACCCCTAAAATCCCCAAACCCCCAAAATCCCCAGCTCCCCTCCCCACTGAGCACACCCGGGGTTCCCTAAATTCCCCCAAGGGGGAGGGGATTCAGGGGATTTTTAAGTCCTGCCCCTGACCTTTGTCCCCTCCCCTCCCCAGATTTGGGGTCTGCACAAGGACGGGATGCAGTGCAGCGGTGAGTGGGGCGGGGCGTTTTGAGGGGTCCTAAGGGTTTTAGAAGTCCTAGAGGTCCTGGGGGGTTTTGGGGAGAATTTAGGGGCTCTTGGCTCTCGGGGGGGGGGTTTTTGGGGGGTCCTGGAGGGTTTTCCGGGGATTTTGGGGGGCTCTGAGTTTTGGGGGGGGGCACGGGGGGATTTTGGGGGTCTGGGGGATTTTGGGGGTCCTGGGTTGTGGGGGGAATTTGGGGGTCCTGGGGTTCTGGGGGGATTTTGGGGGCTCTGGGCTGTCTGGGGGGGGGTTTTTGGGGGGTCCTAGGGGAATTTTGGGGGATTTTGGGGGCTCTGAGTTTTGTGGGGGGGGTTTTGGGGGGTCCTGGGGGTCTCTGGGTTCCGTGTGGGATTTTTGGGGTTCCCGGGGGTATTTTGGGGTTCCCGGGGGGGTCTCTGGGTTTCGTGTGTTATTTTGGTGTTCCCGAGATGGATTTTGGGGTGCCCGGGGGGTATTTTTGGGGGGCCCTGGGAGGCATTTTGGGGTTCCCGGGGTCTCTGGGTCCCGTGTGGGATTTTTGGGGTGCCCCAGGGGTATTTTGGGGTGTCCCGGGGTCTCTGGGTCCCGTGTGTTATTTTCGGGTGTCCCGTGTGGTATTTTGGGGTTCCGGGGATATTTTGGGGTGCCCTGGGATGTATTTTGGGGTGCCCTGGGCTGTATTTTGGGGTGCCCGGGGGATATTTTGGGGTTCCCGGGGGTATTTTGGATTCCGTGTGTATTTTGGGGTTCCGGGGGTATTTTGGGGTGCCCTGGGCTGTATTTTGGGGTTCCCGTGTGGTATTTCGGGTGTCCCGTGTGTTATTTTGGGGTTCTCGGGGGTATTTTGGGGTTCCTGGAGTATTTTGGGGTTCCGGGGGTATTTTCGGGGGTCCCGTGTGGTATTTTGGGGTTCCGGGGGTATTTTGGGTTCCCGTGTGTATTTTGGGGTTCCGGGGGTATTTTGGGGTGTCCCGGGGGTATTTTGGGGTGCCCTGGGGCTGTATTTTGGGGCTGCCCGGGAGGATTTTGGGGTGCCCTGGGCTGTATTTTGGGGTGCCCTGGGCTGTATTTTGGGGTTCCCGGATGGATTTCGGGTGTCCCTGGGGGTATTTTGGGGTGCCCTGGGGTATTTTGGGTTCCCGGGATATTTTGGGGTGTCCCGGGAGGATTTTCGGTGTCCCTGGTGGGTATTTTTTGGGTGCCCTGGGCTGTATTTTGGGGTGCCCTGGGATGTATTTTGGGGTGTTCCGGGAGGTATTTTGGGGTGCCCTGGGGGTATTTTGGGGTGCCCGGGGTATTTTGGGTTCCCGGGGATACTTTGGGGTGTCCCGGAGGATTTTCGGGTGTCCCTGGGGGTATTTTGGGGTGTCCATGGGCTGTATTTTGGGGTGTCCCGGGGATATTTTGAGGTGCCCGGGCTGTATTTTGGGGTTCCGGGGTATTTTCGGTGTCCCTGGGCTGTATTTTGGGGTTCCCGGGGATATTTTGGGGTGCCCCGGGCTGTATTTTAGGGTGCCCGGGCTGTATTTTTAGGGTGCCCCGGGCTGTATTTTGGGGTGCCCTGGGATGTATTTTGGGGTTCCCGGGGTCTCTGGGTCCCGTGTGTTATTTTCGGGTGCCCCGGGATATTTTGGGGTTCCCGGGGATATTTTGGGGTTCCTGGGCTGTATTTTGGGGTGCCGGGGGTATTTTGGGGTGTCCCTGGGGGTATTTTGGGGTTCCCGGGGGATATTTTGGGGTTCCGGGGATATTTTGGGGTGCCCGGGCTGTATTTTGGGGTTCCGGGGATATTTTGGGATGCCCTGGGCTGTATTTTGGGGTGCCCGGGCTGTATTTTGGGGTGCCCCAGGCTGCGGCCTGCGCTGTCACATCGCCTGTCGCGACCGGCTCCGGCCCGAGTGTCGCCGCCGCAGCCGCAGCCGCAGCGTGGCCGCGCCGCCCCGGAGCCCCCAGGCCCCCGAGCCCCCGAGCACGCCGACGCTGCGCTCAGCCTGGCGCTGCCCTGGCGCCGCCCCTCGCTGTCGCCCCCAGGTGGGACCCCGAAAAAAAATCACCCCAAAATTCCCCGACAAAAATATCACCCGAAAATATCACACCAAAAAATATCACCCCGGAATTATCGCACGAAATTGCACCTCAAAATTCCACCCCAAAAATTCCCGACAAAATATCACCCCGAAATTATCACCCGAAAATATCGCACCAAAATTACACCTCAAAAATATCACCCCGGCATTATCGACCCGAAATTGCACCCCAAAATTCCACCCCAAAAATTCCCCGACAAAAATATCACCCCAAAATATCACCACAGAATTATCGCCCGAAATTGCACCCCAAAATTCCACCCCAAAACCGGACCTCAAAATTCCACCTCAAAAATTTCACCTCAAAAATATCACCCCGGAATTATCACCCCGAAAAATATCACCCCGAAATTATCGCCCGAAATTGCACCCCAAAAACCGGACCTCAAAATATCACCCCGAAAATATCGCCCGAAATTGCACCCCAAAAATATCACACCAAAATATCACCCCGGAATTATCACACCAAAAATATCACCCTGAAATTGCACCCCAAAATATCACCCCAAAAATATCACCCGAAAATATCGCACCAAAAATATCACCCCGAAATTATCGCACCAAAATTGCACCCCAAAAATTCCATCCCAAAAATATCACCCGAAAACCGGACCCCAAAATTCCATCCCAAAAATATCACCCCGAAAAAATCACCCCGAAATTATCGCCCCGAAATTATCACCAAAAATTGCACCTCAAAAATATCACGACAAAAATATCACCCCGAAAATATCACCCCGAAAATATCACCCCAAAATTATTACACCAAAAATATCACCCCGAAATTATCGCACCAAAATTCCACCTCAAAAATTGCACCTCAAAAATATCACCCCGAAAATATCGCCCCGAAATTGCACCCCAATAATATCACACCAAAAATATCACCCCGGAATTATCGCCCTGAAATTATCACCAAAAATTCCACCTCAAAAATATCACCCCGAAAATATCACCCCAAAAATATCACGCCAAAAATATCACGCCAAAAATATCACCCCGAAAACCGGACCCCAAAAATTCCATCCCAAAAATATCACCCCGAAAAATCACTCCGAAATTATCGCACCAAAATTGCACCCCAAAAACCGGACCTCAAAATTCCACCCCAAAGATCGCACCCCGAAAATATCACACCAAAATTATCACCCCAAAATTGCACCCCAAAAATATCACCCGAAAATATCACTCCGAAATTATCGCCCCGAAATTCCACCTCAAAAATATCACCCCGAAATTGTCACCCCAAAATTGCACCCCAAAATTCCATCCCAAAAATATCACCCGAAAAAATCACCCTGAAATTATCGCTCAAAAATTCCACCTCAAAATTGCACCCCAAAAATATCACCCCGAAATTATCGCCCCAAAATATCACCCCGAAGATATCACCCCAAAATTGCACCCCAAAAATTCCCCGACAAAAATATCACCCCGAAATTATCGCCCCAAAATTGCATCCCAAAATATCACCCCAAATACCGGACCCCCAAATTCCACCCCAAAAATATCACCCCGAAATTATCGCCCGAAATTCCACCCCAAAAACCGGACCTTAAAAATTCCACCCCAAAGATTCCACCCCAAAATCGCACCCCAAAACCGCACCCCTCTTTGAATCCCAAAAATATCACCCCAAAATTCCACCCCAAAAATTCCCCGACAAAAATATCACCCGAAAATATCACCCCGAAATTATCGCCCCAAAAACCGGACCCCCAAAATTCCACCCCAAAAATATCACGCCAAAAATATCAGCCCGAAATTATCACCCCAAAATTCGCACCTAAAATTATCACACCAAAATTCCACCCCAAAAATTCCACCCCAAAATCGCACCCTTTAAATACCAAAAATATCACCCCAAATCGCACCTCAAAAATATCACCCCAAAAATATCACGCTAAAATTCTACCCCAAAAATTCCACCCCAAAACCCGCACTCCCAAAAACTGCACCGCCTTTGAGACCCAATACCCAGATCCCAAAATCGCACCCCAAAATATCACCCCAAAACCCGTACCCCCAAACCTGAACCCCAAAACCCACACCCCAAAAATTCCACCTCAAAAATCGCACCCCAAAATTCCACCCCAAAACCGGCACCATCTTTGGACCCCAAAACCCGCACCCCAAAAACCTGCACCCCAAAAATCGCACCCCAAAATTCCACCCCAAAACCCGCACCCCAAAACCCGCCCCCTTGAGAGGGGTGGGACCCCGATGACGCCCCGCGCCCCCAGAGCGCCCCGAGCCGGAGCCGGAGCCGCAGGAGGGAGAGTTCGACACTCACCTGTGACAGGTAACGGGCGGGGCCCAATTGGGTCTGGGGCGGGACCCCGAGTGGGTCTGGGGGCTGGGGATCCCCAAATTTGGGTCTGGGGAGTTGGGACCCCGAATTTGGGGTCTGGGGGGCTAGGACCCCGAATTGGGGTCTGGGGCGGGACCCCAATTGGGTCTGGGGGATTTGGGACCTCCAAATTTCAGTCCAAATTTGGGTCTGGGGAGATGGGACCCCGAATTGGGTCTGGGGCGGGACCCTAATTGGGTCTGGGGGCTGGGACCCCTGAATTTGAGTCTAGAGGATTTGGGATCCCCAAATTTGGGTCTGGGGGTTTGGGACCCCCGAATTTGGGGTCCTGGGGTGGGGCTAGGACCCCGAATTTGGGTCTGGGGGCTTTGGGATCCCCGAATTGGGGTCTGGGGGCTGGGGATCCCCTAAATTTGGGTCTGGGGGCTGGGACCCCGAATTGGGTCTTGAGGATTTGGGACCCCCAATTGGGGTCTGGGGGCTTTGGGATCCCCTAAATTTGGGTCTGGGGGCTGGGACCCCCAAATTTGGGTCTGGGGGCTGGGACCTCGAATTTGGGTCTGGGGGCTTTGAGACTCCGAATTTGGGGTCTGGGGTGCTGGGATCCCCTAAATTTGGGTCTGGGGGTTTGGGACCCCCGAATTTGGGGTCCTGGGACCTCGAATTGGGGTCTGGGGGTTTGGGACCCCGAATTTGGGGTCCTGGGGTGGGGCTGGGACCCCGAATTGGGGTCTGGGGCGGGACCCCAATTGGGTCTGGGGGCTGGGACCCCTGAATTTGAGTCTAGAGGATTTGGGATCCCCAAATTTGGGTCTGGGGGTTTGGGACCCCGAATTTGGGGTCCTGGGGTGGGGCTAGGACCCCGAATTTGGGTCTGGGGCTTTGGGATCCCCGAATTGGGGTCTGGGGGCTTTGGGATCCCTAAATTTGGGTCTGGGGGGGCTGGGACCCCCAATTGGGTCTGGAGGATTTGGGATCCCCAAATTTGGGTCTAGGGACTTTGGGACCCCCAAATTGGGGTGGGGGACTGGGACCCTCGAGTGGGGTTGGGGGTTTGGGATCCCCAAATTTGGGTCTGGGGGGCTTTGAGAGCCCGGAATTTGAGTCTGGAAGATTTGGGACCCCCAAATTTTGGGTCATGGGGATTTGGGATTTCCAAATTTGAGTCTGGCGGGTTGGGACCCCCCAATTTGGGTCTGGGGGCTTTAGGACCCCCCAAATTTGAGTCCTGGCGGGTTTGGGACCCCCAAATTTGGGTCTGGGGTTTTGGGACCCCCCAAATTGGGGTCCTGGGTGTTGCGCCCCCTAATTCGGGGTTCAGACACCCAGGACCCCTAAATTCGAGGGTTTGGATATTTGGGGTCTCACATCGATCCCCCCAAATTCCCACAGGGACCCCGAGGCTGCGCCCTCCCCATCCCGCCCCCCTCCCCATGGATTTTTGGGGTGGGTTTGGGGGTCCCGAACCCCTCAATCCCTCCCCTCCCCAGGGAATAAACTGCGTGTCCGTCTGTCCGTCTGTCCGTGCGTGGGACCCCTGAGGGGGCTGGGGGGGGGAATGGGGCAGTGAATTTGGGGGTCGGTTCTGCTGCGGGGAGGGGCAGGCCGTGGGGTCTCCATGGGGCAGGACCCCCAGGACGGAATTTTGGGGCCGATTTTTTTTTTTTTTTTTAATATTCTTAAATTTTTTTTGGGGGGAACGGAGCGGCTACGGGCGGTGGGGGAGGATTTGGGGCAGGTTATTATTATTATTATTTTTATTTTATTTTATTTTGTTTTATTTTATTTTATTTTATTTTATTTTATTTTATTTATTTATTTTTATATCTATTTATTTTATTTATTTTTCGGGCGGTGGGGGGAGGGATTAGTGGCGGGTTATTATTTTTATTTTATTTTATTTTATTTTAATTTTTGGGTGTGGGGGGAAGGTTGCGGGAGGATGCCGGAGCGGGGGAGGGGCGGCGGGGGCTGCGGGCGCGCGCGCTCCAGTGCCGTGCGCGCTCCCAGGGCGGGCAGGAGCTGCAGAACGGCAGGAGCGGGGCCGGGACCGAGCAGGGCAGGTACCGGCACCGGGGAGGGGGCGGCTGGGGGGCCAGGGGCCGGGGGTGCAGGGGGGTCGTGGGGGGAGGGGAGGGGAGGATGCGGGGGATGGGGGAGGGATTTTTTGAGGGGGGGGTTTGCAGGTGCGGAGGGATGTGGGGAGGGGCAGATGATGAGGGTCCGGAGAAGGGGGGGGGAGAGGGGGGGATTTTGGGGGGGGCTGAGGAAGGATTTGGGGTGGGGGAGGGGAATCGGAGGGTCACATCCCTCCCCCATCACCGGGCGGATTTTGGGGGCTCTGGGAGGGGGAGGGGAAGAACCAGGGCTCCCCCCGGGGAGGGCCGCAGCGCCCCTCCCCCACTGCGGGGTCTGGGGCCGCATCCCCCATCCCCACCCATCCCCCTCCGCACCCCCGCGGATTTGGGGGCTCGTCCTCCCCTCCCCCACTGCGGGGCTCATCCACCCCGAGACCCCAGGCCCCAAGCCCCCGAGCCCCCGGGCCGGGACCTGCGCGGGCGCGGCAACACGCGAGAGCGGGACCGGCCCGGGGCGGGGGCGAAACGGGGGGCGTGGGAACAGGGGGTCGGTGTGAGAATTTGGGGGTCGGTGTGAGATTGGGGGTCGGTGTGAGATTTGGAAGTCGGTGTGAGATTTGGGGGGTCGGTGTGGAAATGGGAGTGCACAGGGGTCGGTGTGAGATTGGGGGTCAGTGTGAAACGGGGGGTCAGTGTGAGATTTGGGGTTCAATGTGAGATTTGGGGTGCACGGGGGGTCAATGTGAGATTTGGGGGTCGGTGTGGGATTGGGGGTCAGTATGAAACGGGGGTCGGTGTGAGATTTGGGGGTTCAATGTGAGATTTGGGGGTGCACGAGAGTGCGAATGTGAGAATTGGGGGTCAGCGTGAGAATTGGGGGTCAATGTGAGCAGGGGGTCAGTGTGAGATTTGGGGGGTCAGTGTGAGAATCAGGGTGCACGGGGGATGTGAGTGTGAGAATTGGGGGGGGTCAATGTAGAGATTTGGGGTGCCCGGGGGAGTGCGAATGTGAGAATTGGGGGGAGTCAGTGCGGAAACAGGGGAGTCGGTGTGAGAATTGGGGTGCCCGGGGGTCAGTGTGAGATTTGGGGGTGTCAGTGTGAAAATCGGGGTGCACGGGGGTGTGAGTGTGAAAACAGGGTGTCAGTGTGGAAATGGGGGACAGTTTGAGATTTGGGGTGCACGGGGGCGCGAATGTATGACAATTGGGGGTCAGTTTGAGAATTGGGGTCAGTGCGCAAACGGGGGTCGGTGTGAGATTTGGGGTGCCCGGGGGGATGAGTGTGAGATTTGGGGGTGTCAGTGTGAAAACGGGGGTCAGCGTGAGAATTGGGGGGTCAATGTGGGAATCGGGGTGCACGGGGGTCAGTAGGAAAATGGGGGCTCAATGTGAAATGGGGTGTCAGGGTGAGAATGGGGGCAGCACAGGTGTGTCTGTGCCCAGTTTTGGGGCGCACAGGTGTCTCTGTGCAGTTTTGGGGGTGCACAGGTGTGTCTGTGTACGGATTTTGAGGGCGCACAGGTGTCTCTGTGCAGTTTTGGGGAAAAGCACAGGTGTGTCTGTGCAGTTTTGGAGGCGCACAGGTGTGTCTGTTCCCAGTTTTGGGGCGCACAGGTGTCTCTGTGCAGTTTTGGGAGAAACACAGGTGTGTCTGTCAGCCCAGTTTTGAGGCGCACAGGTGTCTGTGCAGTTTTGGGGCGCACAGGTGTCTCTGTGTCCAGTTTTGGGGCGCTAGGTGTGTCTGTGCAGTTTGGGGTGCACAGGGTGTCTGTTCCCAGTTTTGGGGTGCACAGGTGTGTCTGTGCAGTTCTTGGGGCGCACATGGTGTGTCTGTGCCCAGTTTTGGAGGCGCACAGGTGTCTCTGTGCAGTTTTGGGGCGCACTAGGTGTCTCTGTGCCCAGTTTTGGGGCACATGGTGTGTCTGTGCCTGATTTTGGAGTGCACAGGTGTGTCTGTGCAGTTTTGGAGGCGCACAGGTGTCTCTGTGCAGTTTTGGGGCGCACAGGTGTGTCTGCTGTCCCAGTTTTGGAGGCGCACAGGTGTCTCTGTAGCCCCAGTTTTGGGGCACAGGTGTAGTCTGATGCAGTTTTGGAGGCGCACAGGTGTGTCTGTGCAGTTTTGGGAGTGCACAGGTGTGTCTGTGCCCAATTTTGGGGTGCACAGGTGTCTCTGTGCAGTTTTGGGTGCACAGGTGTCTCTGTTCCCAGTTTTGGGGTGCACAGGTGTGTCTGTGCCCGGTTTTAGGGGTGCACAGGTGTGTCTGTGCAGTTTAGAGGCGCACAGGTGTCTCTGTGCAGTTTTAGGAGCGCAGGCGTGTCTGTGCCCAGTTTTGGGGTGCACAGGTGTGTCTGTGCAGTTTTGGGGCGCACAGATTGTCTCTGTGCAGTTTTGGGACGCACTAGGTGTGTCTGTGCCCAGTTTTGGGGTGCACAGGTGTGTCTGTGCAGTTTTGGGAGTACTGGGTGTGTCTGTGCCCGGTTTTGGGGCGCACAGGTGTGTCTGTGCAGTTTTGGGCGCACTAGGTGTGTCTGTGCAGTTTTGGGAGTGCACAGGTGTCTCTGATGCAGTTTTGGGGCGCACAGGTGTCTCTGTGCAGTTTTGGGAGTGCACAGGTGTGTCTGTGCCCAGTTTTGGGAGTGCACAGGTGTCTCTGTGCCTGGTTTTGGGGCGCACAGGTGTGTCTGTGCCCAGTTTTGGGGGTACACAGGTGTGTCTGTGCCCGGTTTTGAGGCGCACAGGTGTGTCTGTGCAGTTTTGGAGGCGCACAGGTGTCTCTGTGCAGTTTTGGGGCGCACAGGTGTGTCTTGTGCCCAGTTTTGAGGCGCCACAGGTGTGTCTGTGCAGTTTTGAGGCGCACAGGTGTCTCTGTGCAGTTTTAGGCGCACAGGTGTGCTCTGTGCAGCTTTAGGGTGCACAGGTGTCTCTGTGCAGTTTTAGGGCGCACAGGTGTCTCTGTGCAGTTTTGAGGCGCACAGGTGTGTCTGTGCAGTTTTGGGGCGCACAGGTGTCTCTGAGCAGTGTTTTGGGGCGCTGACAGGTGTGTCTGATGCAGTTTTTGGGAGTACACAGGTGTGTCCTGTACCCGGTTTTAGGCCTACAGGTGTCTCTGAGCAGTTTTGGGGCGCACAGGTGTCTCTGTGCCCAGTTTTGGGGCGCACAGGTGTGTCTGTGCCCGATTTTTGGGGTGCACAGGTGTGTCTGTGCAGTTTTGGAGTGCACAGGTGTGTCTGTGCCCGGTTTTGGGGCGCACAGGTGTGTCTGTGCAGTTTTGAGGCGCAGGTGTGTCTGTGCCCAGTTTTGGGGTGCACAGGTGTGTCTGTGCAGTTTTGGGGGTGCACAGGTGTCTGTGCCCGGTTTTGGGGCGCACAGGTGTGTCTGTGCAGTTTTGGGCGCACAGGTGTGTCTGTGCAGTTTTGGGGTGCACAGGTGTCTCTGTGCAGTTTTAGGGGCGCATCAGGTGTCTCTGTAGCAGGCTTGGGGTGCACAGGTGTGTCTGTGCCCAGTTCCTTGGGGTGCACAGGTGTCTCTGTGCCCGGTCTTTGGGGCGCACAGGTGTGTCTGTGCCCAGTCTTGGGGGCACACAGGTGTGTCTGGTGCCCGGTTTTAGCAGGGCGCACAGGTGTGTCGGTGTGCAGTTTTGGGGCCACTAGGTGTGTCTGTGCAGTTTTGGGGCGCACAGGTGTCTCTGTGCAGTTTTGGGGCGCACATGGTGTGTCTGTGCCCAGTTTTGAGGCGCACAGGTGTCTCTGTGCAGTTTTGGGGGCCACAGGTGTGTCTGTGCAGTTTTGGGGTGCACAGGTGTCTCTGTGCAGTTTTGGGGCACAGGTGTCTCTGTGCAGTTTTGGGGCGCACAGGTGTGTCTGTGCAGTTTTGGGCGCACAGGTGTCTCTGAGCAGTTTTGAGGCGCACAGGTGTGTCTGTGCAGTTTTGGGGTACACAGGTGTGTCCTGTGCCCGGTTTTAGGCTACACAGGTGTCTCTGAGCAGTTTTGGGGCGCACAGGTGTGTCTGTTCTCAGCTTTGGGGTGCACAGGTGTGTCCTGTGCCCAGTTTTGGGGTGCACGGTGTCTCG
>JAKWBO010000741.1:0-28834 GCA_034336685.1 Luscinia luscinia | reverse complement strand
AAACCTCCTGCAGCAGGGGACACCCCAGAATATCCCAGAGGGGTGGGCAGGAGTGCCTGAGATCCTGCAGCCCCAAAATCCTCCCTGCAGCAGGGGACACCCCAGGATGCTCCAGAGGGGTGGGCAGGAGTGCCAGAATCCCTGAGATCCTGCAGCCCCCAAAATCCTTCCTGCAGCAGGGGACACCCCAGAATATCCCAGAGGGGTGGGCAGGAGTGCCTGAGATCCTGGGCTCCCAAAATCTTCACTGGAGAAAGGAGAGACCTCAAAAATCACTCCCAGAGGGGTGGGCAGGAGTGCCTGAGATCCCTGAGATCCTGCAGCCCCCTCCAAAGCCCTCCCTGCAGCAGGGGACACCCCAGAATCCTCCAGAGGGGTGGGCAGGAGTGCCTGAGAGAGCCTGGGGACCCCCAAAACCCTCCCTGCAGCAGGGCAGAGACCTAAAACGTTCCAGAGGGGTGGGCAGGAGTGCCTGAGATCCTGCAGCCCCCCAAAACCCTCCCTGCAGCAGGGACACCCCAGAATATCCCAGAGGGGTGGGCAGGAGTGCCTGAGATCCCTGAGATCCTGGGACCCCCATTCTGGGAATCCCAAACCCCAATTCCTTCTGTCCTAAAAACCTGGGAGGGGATCTGAACCTCGGTCCATCCCCTCATTCCCGAGAATCCCAAATCCCAATTCCTCAAGTCCCAAGAACCTGGGAGCAGCTTCTGGGAGGGATCTGTCCCCATTCCAGAGAATCCCACCTCTTCTGTCCCAAGGACAGGGACATCTGGGAAGCATCTGAAACTAGATCCATTCCCAGGAATCCCAAATCCCAATTCCTTGTGACCCAAGAACAGCAAACTCCTGGGAAGGATCTGAACCTGCATCCATCCCCATTCCTGGGAATCCCAAATCCCAATTCCTTCTGTCCCAAGAACTTGGGAGCAGCTTCTGGAAGGAATCTGAGTCTGGATCCGTTCCCAGGAATCCCAAACCCCAATTCCCTCAGTCCCAAGAACCCAGGGCACTTTCTGGGAAGGATCTGGATCCCTTCCCAGGAATCCCAAACCCCAATTCCCTCAGTCCCAAGAACCCGGGGCAGTTTCTGGCAGGGATCTGGATCCATTCCTGGGAATCCCAATTCCCTATCCCAAGAACTGGAACAGCTTCTGGGAAGGATCTGAACCTGGATCCATCCCATTCCTGGGAATCCCAAATCCCAATTCCCTCTGTCCCAAGAACTTGGGAGCAGTTTCTAGGAGGATCTGGATCCCTTCCCAAGAATCCCAAACCCCAATTCCCTCAGTCCCAAGAGCCTGGGAGCAGTTCCTGGGAAGGATGTGGATCCGTTCCCAGGAATCCCAAACCCAATTCCCTCAGTCCCAAGGACAGGGACACTCTGAAGGATCTGAACCTGGTCATCCCCATTCCCAGGAATCCCAAATCCCAATTCCTTCAGTCCCAAGAACTTGGGAGCAGTTTCTGGGAGGGATCTGGATCTCGTTCCAGGAATCCCAAATCCCAATTCCTTCTGTCCCAAGGACAGTGACACCTGGGAGGGATCTGGATCCATTCCTGGGAATCCCAAACCCCAATTCCTTCTGTCCCAAGAGCCTGGGAGCAGTTTCTGGGAAGGATCTGGATCCGTTCCTGAGGAATCCCAAATCCCAATTCCTTCTGTCCCAAGAACTTGGGAGCAGTTTCTGGGAAGGAATTGCTGGTATCCATTCCCAGGAATCCCAAATCCCAATTCCTTTATGTCCCAAGAACCCGGACAGTTTCTGGGAGGGATCTGGATCCATTCCCGGGAATCCCGAACCCCAATTCCTCAGTCCCAAGAACCCGGGGCAGTTTCTGGGAGGATCTGGATCCTTCCCAGGAATCCCTAGCAACCCCTGTCCCCAGGCTGACCTTCAAGCTGTGCCACCTGTACTGGAACTGGCCGGGCACCATCCGCGTCCCTGCGCCCTGCAAGTGCACGCACAAGCTGAGCCTTCCTGGTGGGCCAGGTGCTGCACCACGAGCCCAGCGCCCACTTCAGCGAGCTGCTCTTCTTCCTCTGACCTGCCAGCACCTGCCAAGCTGGGGTTGCACCCAGAAAACCGGGATTGAACTGGGCTTGAACTGGGGTTGAGCCGGGGCTGCACCCGCAGTTCGCTGCTGTTCGCTCCCCCTGCCCAGGGAACCTCCTCGATTCCCTGGTTTGCTGTTAATTTATCATTTGTTGGTTTAGAGGATTGTGGGGTTTTTTGGGAATTACCTCCTGGGGATGACACCAAAGCAATACCCAGCCTTCCCAGTAAAGGGGTTGAGTTAATGAGCCCCAAAAGTGCTGCTGATCCCACAGGTGCCTGATGTAAATCCCAAAGATTTTGGGGTTTTTTCCCTCCCAGTTTCTTGCACTTCTATAGGTTTATAAAGTTGTTTTTTTCTCCCTGGGTTTTCAAGCTGCTGTTGAACAAACCAGCTCCAGTTTGGCTGGTTCTCCTGTCCTTGAGGAGTCACTGGTTTTCCAAGGAGAATTCTTTGTGGATTCAGGTCGTTACCCCAGGGAGAGGTTTGAATTTTCACCTATTTTAGGTGCTTTTTTTTCTTTCCTCAGTCAGGAGAAGTTGGAATTCCCTAACTTTTCACTGTAACCAGTTTTTGGTTCATTCCAATAAAATCGTTGCTGGCAGCTGCTCCCTGGTGAATTTTGGGGGTGGGGTGGCCCCTCATCCTTGGGGGGTCACAGCAGCAGTGCCACCACAGCTGTCACCTTGTGCCCTGGGTTAATCATTTATCCCCGTTTATTTGCCAATCCTGCTGGACTTTGGCAGCCGTGGCCCAGCCTGGGATGGGATTTAGGAACAAATTTTAGCCCTGGGGGTGCTGAGCTGGGGATTTTGGGGGTCCCCCAGCTCTGCCTGACCCCTCCAGCTCAGATTGTCCTTGGCACGGGGAGAGGAGCCAGGAGGGTCTGGCTGCCAGGATTTGCCCCCCTGAGCTTTTCCAGGGGTTTTGGGGTCCCCCAGCCCCACCCCAAAGGATGTTTGGTGCTCTGACCCCTTGGGATGGGGTTCAGGGGGTTTGGGTGCTCTGTGCCCCTAAAGGGGGTTTGGGGTGCCCTGTGCTCCCGGGGTGGCTGTTTTGGGGCAGTTTGGGGGGAATTTTTGGAGGGAGTCACAAATGGAATTTTGGGGGGTCCCAGGTGCGATTTCTTAGGGGTCCTGCCTGGGATTTTGGGTTTCCCAGGTGGGATTTTGGAGTTCTTGGTGCTCCTGGGGTGAGTGAGTGGGGTCCCAGTGCCCCCGGGGGGGTGTTGGGGCTGGTTGGGGTTCCCGGGTGGGAATTTTTGGGGGAGCCTGGCTGGATTTTTGGGGGCTCTGGGGTGGGATTTTTAGGGGGTCCCAGGTGGGATATTTGAGGGGTCCTGGACAGGGTTTGGGGGTGGAATTTTTGGGGGTTCCCGGTTGGATTTTTGGGGGTTCCAGATGGAATTTTTAGGGGTCCTGGGTTGGGTTTTGGGGGTTCTGGGGTGAGACTTTTAGGGGGTCCTGGTGAGATTTTTTAGGGGGTCCCAGATGAGATATTTGAGGGATCCTGGACGGGGTTTTGAGGGTTCCCGGTGGGATTTTTTAGGGGTTTCAGGTGGAATTTTTTAGGGGTTCCGGGTGGAATTTTTAGGGGTTCCTGGTTGGATTTTGGGGGCTCCCGGGTGGAATTTTTAGCGGTTCCTGGTTGGATTTTGGGGGGTCCTGGGTGTAATTTTTGAGGGTTCCGGTGGGATTTTTTAGGGTCATGGGGAGATTTTTTCGGGTTCCTGGGTGAGATTTTTAGGGGTTCCAGGGTGGGATTTTGGGGGATCCTGGTTGGATTTTGGGGGGTCCCGGGTGCGATTTTTGCGAGTTCCTGGTGGGATTTTTTCAGGGTCGCGGGGGAGATTTTTTCGGGTTCCCTGGGTGAGATTTTTCGGGTTCCAGGGTGGGATTTTGGGAGTTCCTGGTTGGATTTTGGGGGCTCCCGGGTGGAATTTTTGGGGGGTTCCTGGTTGGATTTTGGGGGTCCCGGGTGGAATTTTTGGGGGTTCCTGGTGGGATTTTTTAGGGGTTCCGGTGGAATTTTTTGGTTCCCGGGTGAGAATTTTTAGGGTTTCAGGGTGGGATTTTGGGGGTCCCGGGTGCGATTTTTGGGGGTCCCTGTGCTGCACGGCGGAGGGGCGTGTCCCGATTTTGGGGCGTGTCCTGATGTTGGGGGCGTGTCCCGGCGCTGGGGGCGTGGCCTGGCGCGGCTGCAGCCAATCCGCGCGCTCCCGTGCCGGCGGCCGCGCATGCGCCCTGCGCGGCCCCGAGCAGCGGCGGCGGGAGCGGGAGCGGAGGTAGGACCGGGATAAACCGGGATGGACCGGGATAAACCGGGATGGACTGGGACAGGCACGGCAGCCCTGCCGGGACGCGGGGAGCCGGCTGCAGCACGGGCCGCGGCCGGGAGAGCGGCAGCGCAGCGGGGAGCGCGCTGGGCCGGCCCCGAGCCCCGGATGGGGATGGGGATGCGGGGAAGGATGGGGATGCGCGGAGCGGCTGTTTGGGGTTTGGGACTGGCCTTAGGGCATGGGGGCAGCAATGGGGGCTCGTTTTGGGACAGCCCGTGAGGTCTGGGGCAGGTAGAGGTGGGGTCTGGGGTGCAGGACTCCTGTTACGGGGTGCGGGATTCAGTTTTGGGGTGCAGGACCTGTTATGGGATGCAGGATCTTGTTATGGAGTGCAGGATTCTGTTTTGGGGTGCAGGATCCAGTTTTGGGGTGCGGACCTGTTATGGGATACAGGACCCTGTTATGGAGTGCAGGATTCTGTTTTGGGGTGCATGACCTGTTATGGGGTGCAGGACCTGTTACGGGGTGCAGGACCCTGTTATGGAGTGCAGGATTCAGTTTTGGGGTGCAGGATTCAGTTTTGGGATGCAGGATTCAGTTTTGGGGTGCAGGATTCAGTTTTGGGATGCAGGATTCAGTTTTGGGGTGCAGGACCCTGTTATGGGATGCAGGACCCTGTTATGGAGTGCAGGATTCAGTTTTTGGGGTGCGGGACCTGTTATGGGATACAGGACCCTGTTATGGAGTGCAGGATTCTGTTTGGGGTGCAGGACCTGTTATGGGGTGCAGGACCCTGTTACGGGGTGCAGGACCCTGTTCTGGGGTGCAGGATTCTGCTTTGGGATGCAGGACCTGTTATGGGGGTGCAGGACCCTGTTATGGGATGCAGGACCTGTTATGGGGTGCAGGACCCTGTTATGGGATGCAGGACCCTGTTATGGAGTGCAGGATTCAGTTTTGGGGTGCAGGACCCTGTTATGGGATGCAGGACCCTGTTATAGGTGCAGGATTCAGTTTTGGGGTGCAGGACCCTGTTTTTGGGGTGCAGGACCCTGTTTTGGGGTCTGGCAGCACCAGGGAAAGCTCTGGGACCAGGCAGCGCTGGGGGATGGGGAATGGGGCGGGATGGGGCAGGGACTGAGGCAGCAGCAGCTCCGACTGGGGGCACTGGGCGGCACTGGGGGCACTGGGCGGCACTGGGGGCACTGGGCGGGACTGGGGCATGTCCCGCTATCGCTGCCGGTCTCCCGGAAAACCTCCGTGCCCCGGGGCCCGCAGCGCACGTGGAGGAGGGAGCGCCGTTTGCTCCGGAAGGAGCTCGCCATGGCTCCGTGATTTTGGGATTAATTTGGGGATTTTGGGCTGCCCTGCTGCCCCTTCGCGGACATTTCGGAAGCGCCGGCGCCGCGCTGACGTCGCCGGGACCACGCTCGCCCGGTGCCAGCGCTTCTCGTCCCCGGGATGCGCGGCGTGCGGCCGGGAGCGCTGCTCCCCCCCGGGATGCAAGCCCGGGGGGACGGGAAGGTTTTCCCGGCCCTGCTGGTAGCCGGGCATCGCTCCCGGCACATCCCTCCCTCCCTCCCGGCGGCGCTTCGTGCCCCTGCCCCATCCCGAGCAATGAATAAAGTGGGTCAGGCGCCGGCTGCGGCTCCGGGAGCGCATCCCGGTGGAAGGACGCCCTTGAAGGCAGCTCGTGGAGCCGGGGGCCGTAGGGGATGGCGAGGCTCGATGTTCTTGCTGTTTTATCCCGGATGCTGCGCTGGCTGTGCCCCGCGCCCCTCCCTGCCCCGCCTTCCAGCAGCTCGGAGCCCCCGGGATATTTGGGTGTCTCTTTTGGGCTCTTCTCCTCCGCAGGGCGGCTCCTCCTGCTCGTTTTGCTCCTAAAACGGAGCGAGCCCGAGCAGCTTCGAGCTCTGCCCGCTCTGCCTTCCCTGGGTCCGCTTTTCCAGCCGGGTGTGTCCGGCTGAGCCCGGCTTGGGGAGAAACCCCCGGCAGGGATTTGGCAGCGGGCAGAGCTGGTGCCTCGCAGGCTCGGGTGTGCGGAAGGGCAGCCAGAGGGGCCTCAGGGCAGCCAGAGGGGCTCAGGGCAGCCAGGACTGACCTTTGCACGGTGGGCTGCGTGCCACACCTGGGCAGCCACAGCCTGCCTGGGTGTCCCGTGCAGAACCCACCTGCAGGATGGGCTGGGTGGGGATGCTGAAGGAGCAGAGACCCCCGGGTCCCCCCACCCTGCAGGGTGTTCCCAGCCCTGCTCTGGACGGGCTCCCTCCCTCGTTTTGGGAGGAGAGGGGTTAAATCAAAGCATCCGAGCTAAGCTCCCGGCAGGAGGAGTGGTAAACCTCCAGGAGAACAAAGCTCACAAAGTGGTGGTAAGCTGGTCAAAACCTGTGGGGGCCTTCAGGGGGAGGGGTCCTGCCTGGGAGCCTCTCGGCGTGGAAATCCTGGCCCCGGGTTATTTTTGGAACAATTGTTTGGCCAGGCTTCAAAAATGTCCTGGTTTTTGAAGAGACTGGAGCCTGTGAGCTGTCAGCACAGGCCAGGCACTGCAGGGTGTCCAGAGCCCTAGGGGACAGGGGAGCCAGGAGCGGAGCTCACACCAGGGAGCAGCTCCTGGAGCCCACACCAGGATCAGGAGCAGCTCCCTGGAGCCCACACCAAGATCAGGAGCAGCTCCTGGAGCCCACACCAGGATCAGGAGCAGCTCCTGGAGCCCACACCAGGATCAGCAGCAGCTCCTGGAGCCCACACCAGGATCAGGAGCTGCTCCTGGAGCCCACACCAGGATCAGGAGCAGCTCCTGGAGCCCACACCAGCATCAGGAGCAGCTCCTGGAGCCCACACCAGAATCAGGAGCAGCTCCTGGAGCCCACACCAAGATCATGATGCCTGCTGCACTGATGGAGGCAGCAAATTTTTATTCTTCTCCTCTTGAGTGCCAAATTTTCCATCCACTTCTCTGGGAAGCTTTTCCAAGAAGCTCCAGGCTCTTGGGTGCCTCCCAAGGTGGACGTGCAGGTCGTGCCTGGCATCCCTGAGCCCCTTCCTTTGCAGCCCGGGGCTGTGCCACCCCTCTTTATCAACCCTCGGCACGAATGAAAGGGACAGAGAGGGCAAGGATTAATTCTGGGCAAACACTCCAAAGGCACCTACAGTTAGAGCAGGGAAGCACTGAGTTCATGGTAATTACCCGGGTTAAATTATAACCTAATGAACAGTCCACCTCTGTCCTCGGGGCTCCCGTGCTCCTCTGAGTGCTGCACTGAGCTCCTGGAGGTGGCTGTGTCCCAGCCCTGGTGACACCCGGGGCACCCAGCGTGGCCAGGGGCTGCAGAGGGACTGCTCACCCCCGGGAGAGAGGAGTTGGGGCTGGCACAGCTGGATTTGGGGGGCCGGCACAGCTGGATTTGGGACTGGTATGGCTGGATTTGGGGCTGGCACAGCTGGATTTGGAGGTGCCACAGCTGGATTTGGGACTGGTATAGCTGGATTTGGGGTTGGCACAGCTGGATTTGGGGGTGCCACAGGTGGATTTGGGGCTGGCACAGGTAGATTTGGGGGTGCCACAAGTGGATTTGGGACTAGCATAGCTTCATTTGGGGCTGGCACAGCTGGATTTGGGGCTGCCACAGGTGCATTTGGGGTTGGCATAGCTGGATTTGGGGTTGGCACACCTGGATTTGGGGCTGGTATGGCTGGATTTGGGGTTGGCACACCTGGATTTGGGGTGCCACAGCTGGATTTGGGACTGGTATAGCTGGATTTGGGGGTTGGCACAGCTGGATTTGGGGTGCCACAGGTGGATTTGGGGTTGCCACAGCTGGATTTGGGGCTGGTATAGCTGGATTTGGGGTTGGCACACCTGGATTTGGGGTGCCACAGCTGGATTTGGGACTGGTATAGCTGGATTTGGGGTTGGTACAGCTGGATTTGGGACTGGCATAGCTTCATTTGGGGCTGGCACAGCTGGATTTGGGGTTGCCACAGCTGAATTTGGGGTGCCACAGCTGGATTCAGGGTGGCACAGCAGGGTTTGGGGTTGGCATAGCTGGATTTGGGATTGGTATAACTGGATTTGGGGTTGGCACAGCTTCATTTGGGGTGCCACAGCTGGATTTGGGACTGGTATGGCTGGATTTGGAGTTGGCACAGCTGGATTTGGGGTGCCATAACTGGATTCGAGTGCCACAGCTGGATTCGGGGTGCCACAGCTGGGTTTTGCCACAGCCCTGCCTTCTCCCCAACGCTGTTCCTCCTGCAGGGTCCCTGAGGAGCTGTGGAGCTGCAGAGCCCCGGGAGCCCTGAGCCCACGGTGAGTGAGGGGCTGGGGGGCCCGGGGAGCAGGAGCAGGAGGGGATGATTTAGCACGGAAAAATTCTGAAACAACCCTGAGACATCTCAGGATCTGTGTCCCTCCAGCTCTGTCCTCCCTTTCCCTGATGATAATTCCATGGTTGGGGAGTTTGGAGCTGTTTGGAGCTGTGTTTGGAGCTGTTTGGAGCTGTGTTTGGAGCTGTGTTTGGAGCTGTGTTTGGAGCTGTGTTTGGAGCTGTGTTTGGAGCTGTGTTTGGAGCTGTTTGGAGCTGTTGGAGCTGTGTTTGGAGCTGTGTTTGGAGCTGTTTGGAGCTGTTTGGAGCTGTGTTTGGAGCTGTTTGGAGCTGTTTGGAGCTGTGTTTGGAGCTGTGTTTGGAGCTGTGTTTGGAGCTGTGTTTGGGGCTGTGTTTTGAGCTGTGTTTGGAGCTGTTTGGAGCTGTGTTTGGAGCTGTTTGGAGCTGTGTTTGGGGCTGTGTTTGGAGCTCTTTGGAGCTGTTTGGAGCTGTGTTTGGAGCTGTGTTTGAGCTGTGTTTGGAGCTGTTTGGAGCTGTGTTTGGAGCTGTTTGGAGCTGTTTGGAGCTGTTTGGAGCTGTTTGGAGCTGTGTTTGGGGCTGTGTTTGGAGCTGTGTTTGGAGCTGTTTGGAGCTGTGTTTGGAGCTGTGTTTGGAGCTGTTTGGAGCTGTGTTTGGGGCTGTGTTTGGAGCTGTGTTTGGAGCTGTTTGGAGCTGTGTTTGGAGCTGTGTTTGGAGCTGTGTTTGGTGCTGTGTTTGGAGCTGTGTTTGGAGCTGTTTGGAGCTGTTTGGAGCTGTGTTTGAAGCTGTGTTTGGAGCTGTGTTTGGAGCTGTGTTTGGAGCTGTTTGGAGCTGTGTTTGGAGCTGTGTTTGGAGCTGTCTTTGGAGCTGTTTGGAGCTGTGTTTGGAGCTGTTTGGAGCTGTGTTTGGAGCTATTTGGAGCTGTGTTTGGAGCTGTTTGGAGCTGTGTTTGGAGCTGTGTTTGGAGCTGTTTGAGCTGTTTGGAGCTGTGTTTGGAGCTGTGTTTGGAGCTGTGTTTGGAGCTGTTTGGAGCTGTGTTTGGAGCTGTGTTTGGAGCTGTTTGGAGCTGTGTTTGGAGCTGTGTTTGGACCTGTGTTTGGAGCTGTTTGGAGCTGTGTTTGGAGCTGTGTTTGGAGCTGTGTTTGGAGCTGTGTTTGGAGCTGTTTGGAGCTGTGTTTGGAGCTGTGTTTGGAGCTGTTTGGAGCTGTGTTTGGAGCTGTTTGGAGCTGTGTTTGGAGCTGTGTTTGGAGCTGTTTGGAGCTGTGTTTGGAGCTGTGTTTGGAGCTGTTTGGAGCTGTGTTTGGAGCTGTTTGGAGCTGTGTTTGGAGCTGTGTTTGGAGCTGTGTTTGGAGCTGTTTGGAGCTGTGTTTGGAGCTGTTTGGAGCTGTTTGGAGCTGTGTTTGGAGCTCTGTTTGAGCTGTGTTTAGAGCTGTGTTTGGAGCTGTTTGGAGCTGTTTGGAGCTGTGTTTGGAGCTGTGTTTGGAGCTGTGTTTGGAGCTGTTTGGAGCTGTGTTTGGAGCTGTTTGGAGCTGTGTTTGGAGCTGTTTGGAGCTGTGTTTGAGCTGTTTGGAGCTGTGTTTGGAGCTGTTTGGAGCTGTGTTTGGAGCTGTGTTTGGAGCTGTTTGGAGCTGTTTGGAGCTGTGTTTGGAGCTGTTTGGAGCTGTGTTTGGAGCTGTGTTTGGAGCTGTTTGGAGCTGTGTTTGGAGCTGTGTTTGGAGCTGTTTGGAGCTGTTTGGAGCTGTTTGGAGCTGTTTGGAGCTGTTTGGAGCTGTGTTTGGAGCTGTGTTTGGAGCTGTTTGGAGCTGTGTTTGGAGCTGTGTTTGGAGCTGTTTGGAGCTGTTTGGAGCTGTGTTTGGAGCTGTGTTTGAGCTGTGTTTGGAGCTGTTTGGAGCTGTGTTTGGAGCTGTGTTTGGAGCTGTGTTTGGAGCTGTTTGGAGGTGTGTTTGAGCTGTGTTTGGAGCTGTGTTTGGAGCTGTGTTTGGAGCTGTTTGGAGCTGTGTTTGGAGCTGTTTGGAGTCTGTGTTTGGAGCTGTGTTTGGAGCTGTTTGGAGCTGTTTGGAGCTGTTTGGAGCTGTGTTTGGAGCTGTGTTTGGAGCTGTGTTTGGAGCTGTGTTTGGAGCTGTGTTTGGAGCTGTTTGGAGCTGTGTTTGGAGCTGTGTTTGGAGCTGTTTGGAGCTGTGTTTGGAGCTGTGTTTGGAGCTGTGTTTGGAGCTGTGTTTGGAGCTGTGTTTGGAGCTGTTTGGAGCTGTGTTTGGAGCTGTTTGGAGCTGTGTTTGGAGCTCTGTTTGGAGCTCTGTTTGGAGCTGTTTGGAGCTGTGTTTGGAGCTGTGTTTGGAGCTGTTTGGAGCTGTGTTTGGAGCTGTTTGGAGCTGTGTTTGGAGCTGTTTGGAGCTGTTTGGAGCTGTTTGCAGCTGTTTGCAGCTCTTTGGATCTCTGTTTGGAGCTGTTTGGAGCTGTGTTTGGAGCTGTGTTTGGAGCTGTGTTTTGAGCTGTGTTTGGAGCTGTGTTTGGAGCTGTTTGGAGCTGTGTTTGGAGCTGTCTTTGGAGCTGTTTGGAGCTGTGTTTGGAGCTGTCTTTGGAGCTGTGTTTGGAGCTGTCTTTGGAGCTGTTTGGAGCTGTGTTTGGAGCTGTCTTTGGAGCTGTCTTTGGAGCTGTTTGGAGCTGTGTTTGGAGCTGTTTGGAGCTGTTTGCAGCTCTTTGGATCTCTGTTTGGAGCTGTTTGGAGCTGTGTTTGGAGATTTTTGGAGCTCGTTGGAGCTGTTTGGATTTTTTTGGAGCTCTTTGGAGCTGTTTGGAGCTGTTTTCAGCTGTTTGGAGCTGTTTGGAGCTGTTTGCAGCTCTTTAGAGCTCTGTTCGGAGTTTTTTGGAGCTCTCTGCATCTCTCTTTGGAGATTTTTGGAGCTCTCCGCAGCTGTGTGTATCCCTGGCCATACCCAACCCCAGCACTGTGCTTTCCCGCAGCCCCCCGAGCACGATGCGCCCCAGGCTGTTCTCCGGATCCTCTCGGTGCTGCTGCTGCTGCCGCTGCTGGTGCTGCCCGGGGGCTCGGGGCGGCCGCGGAGGCTCCCCGGTGCCCGCGGGCTCGTTCCTGCAGGAGCTGCTGCGGCGCTACGGGCGCGGCCCCAGCCTGAGCCTGGAGCAGCTGCGGGCGCTGCTGGCGCGCCTGGGGCTGGGGCGCGCAACGGCAGCGACAGCGCGGACCTCACCCGGTGAGCCCCAAAATATCCCGGGACCCCAAAACTTCTGGGGCCCCAAAACTTCCTGGGGAACCCAAAACTTCCTGGGACCCCAAAACTCCCTGGGGCCCCAAAACTCCCTGGGGAACCCCTAAACCCTCCCTGGGACACGGTAGCGACAGCGGGGACCTCACCCGGGTGAGCCCCAAAATATCCTGGGACCCCAAAACTTCCTAGGGAACCCCAAACCTTCCCTTGGGACCCCAAATCATCCCTGGGAGCTCCAAATCTTCCCTGGGAACCCCAAATCCTTCCCTGTGAGCCCCTAAATCCTTCACTGGGAGCCCCAAAACTTCCCTGGGGAACCCCAAACCCTCCCTGGGACACGGCAGCGACAGCGTGGACCTCACCCGGGTGAGCCCCAAAACTTCCTGGGGACCCACAAAACTTCCTGGGACCCCAAAACTTCCTGGGGACCCACAAACCTTCCCTGGGGAACCCTAAATCCTTCCCTGGGGAACCCCAAACCTTCCTGGGGACCCCCAAACCCTCCCTGGGGTACGGCAGCGAGAGCGGAGACCTGACCGGGTGAGCCCCAAAACTTCCCTGGGACCCCAAAACTTCCTGGGGACCCACAAACCTTCCCTGGGGAACCCCAAATCCTTCACTGGGAGCCCCAAAACTTCCCTGGGGAACCCCAAATCCTCCCTGGGACACGGCAGCGACAGCGCGGACCTCACCCGGGTGAGCCCCAAAACATCCCTGGGACCCCAAAACTTCCTGGAGACCCACAAACCTTCCCTGGGGAAGCCCAAAACTTCCTAGGGACCCCCAAAACTTCCTGGGACCCCCAAAACTTCCTGGGGAACCCTAAACCTTCCTGGGGACCCCCAAACCTTCCTGTGAACCCCCATATCCTCCCTGGGGTACGGCAGCGACAGCGCGGACCTCACCCGGTGAGCCCCAAAATATCCTGGGACCCCAAAACCTCCCTGAGACCCCAAACCTTCCCTGGGGAACCCCAAATCCTCCATGTGGGTCCCCAAAACTTCTGTGTGGGTTCCCAAAACTTCTCTGTGGGTTCCCAAAATTGCCCTGTGGAGCCCCAAATCCTCCCTGTGGGTCCTCAAATCCTCCCTGGGGACCCCCAAATCCTCCCTGTGGATCCCCAAAACTTCTGTGTGGGTCCCCAAACCTCCCTGTGGGTCCCCAAAACTTCCCTGTGGGCTCCCAAAACTTCCATGTGGGCTCCCAAAACTTCCCTGTGGGTCCCCAAATCCTCCCTGGGGACCCCCAAAACTTCTCTATGGGTCCCCAAATCCTCCCTGTGGGTCCCCAAATCCTCCTGTGGGTCCCCAAAACTTCTCTGTGGACCCCCAAAACTTCCCTGGGGACTCTCAAATCCTCCATGTGGATCCCCAAAACTTCTGTGTGGGTCCCCAGACCTCCCTGTGAGCCCCCAAAACCTCCCTGTGGACCCCCAAAACTTCTCTATGGGTTCCCAAAACTTCAGTGTGGACCCCCAGAACCTCCCTGTGAGTCCCCAAAACTTCTGTGTGGACCCCCAAAACTCCTCTATGGGTCCCCAAAAACTTTTCTGTGCACCCCCAGAACCTCCCAGTGGACCTGTGGGAATCTCAAGGTGCATTTCTCTGTGTCTCCCCCCCAGTGCTTCAGCTCCCTGGAGCTCTTTGCCATCCACAACCTGAGCCAGGGCTCCCCCGTGGGGCACAGGGAGTTCCAGGAGTTCTGCCCCACCATCCTGCAGCAGCTGGAGTCAGGGGCCTGTGCCTCTGCAGCCCTGCAGAGCCCGGAGCAGCAGCCAGAGGAGAGCAGGCCCAGCTCAGCTGAAGGTAACTGGCTGCAGCTCCCCAAACTGGGATTGCCCCAGAGCTCTGCTGGGTGCTGCTGGGGGGTGGGATGGGCTGGGAGGGGCTGTGTGCTGCTGATGGTGTGCAGGGATGGGCTCAGAGGGGAAAAATGTGAGATATCCATGGAAAAGGGGTCAAAGAGCCATGGAAATGTGGTCAAATAGCCATGGAAATGTGATCAAATATCTACATTAATGTGTGAAATATTCCTGAAAATGTGATCAAATATCCATGGAAATGTGATCAAATATCTACATTAATGTGCTGTGAGTTATACAGGAAAAAAAGTGAAATATTCCTGAAAATGTGATCAAATATCTACATTAATGTGTGAAATATTCCTGAAAATGTGATCAAATATTTCTGAAAATGTGATCAAATAGCCATGGAAATGTGATCAAGTATCCATATAATTCTGCTGTGAGTTAGAGAGGAAAAAATGTGAAATATCCATGAAAATGTGATCAAATATTCCTGAAAATGTGATCAAATATCCATGGAAATGTGGTCAAATATCCATGGAAATGTGATCAAATATCTACATTAATGTGTGAAATATTCCTGAAAATGTGATCAAAGATCCATGAAAATATGATCAAGTATCCACATAACTGTGCTGTGAGTTATAGAGGAAAAAATGTGAAATATTCTTGAAAATGTGATCAAATATCCATCTAACTCTGTTGTGAGTTATAGAGGGGAAAAAAAGTGAAATATTCCTGAAAATGTGATCAAATATCCCTGAAAATGTGATCAAGTATCCACATAATTCTGCTGTGAGTTAGAGAGGAAAAAATGTGAAATATCCATGGAAATGTGGTCAAATAGCCATGGAAATGTGATCAAATATCTACATTAATGTGCTGTGAGTTATAGAGGAAAAAAAGTGAAATATTCCTGAAAATGTGATCAAATATTCCTGAAAATGTGATCAAGTATTCATATGACTCTCTTGTGAGTTATAGAGGGAAAAAAAGTGAAATATTCTTGAAAATGTGATCAAATATCCATCTAACTCTGTTGTGAGTTATAGAGGGGAAAAAAAGTGAAATATTCCATGAAAATGTGATCAAATATCCATATTGCTCTGCTGTGAGTTATAGAGGGAAAAATGTGAAATATTCTTGAAAATGTGATCAAATATCCATAATACTCTGCCAGCCCAAACCCAGCAGTTCTGTTGCAGCTGGAACACCTGGATCCCCCAGTGCCTCCATCCCCACCTGCCCCATCCCAAAAACAAGCGTTCTCTTGCAGCTGGAACATCTGGACCCCCCAGAGCCTCCATCCCCCCTGCCTCAGCCCAAAAACACGAGTTCTCTTGCAGCTGGAACATCTGGACCCCCAGCCCCTCCCCAGCCAGCTCCCCCATCCCAAACCGAGCAGTTCTGCTGCAGCTGGAACATCTGGAGCCCCCAGTGCCTCCATCCCCACCCCAAAAACAGGAATTCTGTTGCATCTGGAGCCCCCAGAGCCTCCATCCCCACCCCAAAACCACGAGTTCTGTTGCAGCTGGAACACCTGGAGCCCCCCAGTGCCTCCATCCCCACCCCAAAAACACGAGTTCTCTTGCAGCTGGAACATCTGGAGCCCCCAGAGCCTCCATCCCCACCCCAAAAACCCGAGTTCTCTTGCAGCTGGAGCATCTGGACCCCCCAGCCCTTCCCCAGCCAGCTCCCCCATCCCAAACCGAGCAGTTCTGCTGCAGCTGGAACATCTGGATCCCCCAGAGCCTCCATCCCCCTCCTCAGCCCAAAACCACGAGTTCTCTTGCAGCTGGAACATCTGGATCCCTCCCAAGCCTCCATCCCCACCCCAAAACCACGATCTCTGTCGCAGCTGGAACACCTGGATCCTCCCAAGCCTCCATCCCCACCCCAAACCCACGAGTTCTCTTGCAGCTGGAACACCTGGAGCCCCAGCCCCTCCCCACCCCAAAAACACGAGTTCTCTTGCAGCTGGAACATCTGGATCCCCAGCCCCTCCCCATCCCAAAACCACGAGCTCTGTTGCATCTGGAACACCTGGATCCCCTAGCCCCTCCCATCCCAAAACCACCAGTTCTCTTGCAGCTGGAACACCTGGAGCCCCCAGCCCCTCCCCACCCCAAAACCACGAATTCTGTTGCATATGGAGCCCCCAGAGCCTCCATCCCCATCCCAAACCCAGCAGTTCTCTTGCAGCTGGAGCATCTGGAGCCCCCAGTGCCTCCATCCCCCTCCCCACCCCAAAACCACGAGTTCTGTTGCAGCTGGAACACCTGGAGCCCCCAGTGCCTCCATCCCCATCCCAAACCCAGCAGTTCTCTTGCAGCTGGAACACCTGGAGCCCCCAGCCCCTCCCCACCCCAAAACCACGAGTTCTGTTGCATCTGGTCCCCCAGAGCCTCCATCCCCACCCCAAAAACACGAGTTCTCTTGCAGCTGGAACATCTGGATCCCCCAGAGCCTCCATCCCCACCCCAAAACCACGAGCTCTGTCGCAGCTGGAACACCTGGACCCCCAGCCCCTCCCCCAGCCCGGGTAATGTCTGCCCCCGTTTCTCTCATCCGCAGCGTGGGGCTTTGGTTTTCTCAGCGTGTCCCTGATAAACGCGGCCTCCCTGCTCGGAGTGCTCATCGTGCCCTGCTCCCGGACGGCGTTTTTCAGCCGGGTGCTGCTGTTTTTCATCGCCCTGTCCATCGGCACGCTGCTCTCTAACGCGCTGCTGCAGCTCGTCCCCGAGGTAGAGCCGCCCCCGGCCCCGCTGCTCCGCCCCGGCTCCTCCCCAGGCTCGGGCTCGGCTCGGGGGCTCTGCAGGGTCGGGACCCCCCCCGAGCACCAGGAAACCCCCAGCGCCCCCCGGGTGGGATGGGCGGGAGGTGTTGGTGATGGAGGGATGGAGGGATGCGCACAGATGTCGCTGAAATATTGCTGAAAATGTGGTCGGATATCAAATTAACTCTGCTGGGAGTTATAGAGAGAAAAAAAATTGAAATATTGCTGAAAATGTGGTCAGATATCCATATAACTGCTGGGAGATATAGAGGGAAAAAATTGAAATATTCCTGAAAATGTGATCAAATATCCAGCTAACTCTGCTGGGAGTTATAGAGGGAAAAAATTGAAATATTGCTGAAAATGTGGTCAGATATCCATATAACTGCTGGGAGTTACAGAGGGAAAAAAATGGAAATATTCCTGAAAATGTGACCAAATATCCAGCTAATTCTGCTGGGAGTTATAGAGGGGAAAAATTGAAATATTGCTGAAAATGTGGTCGGATATCAAATTAACTCTGCTGGGAGTTATAGAGGGGGAAATTGAAATATTCCTGAAAATGTGACCAAATATCCAGCTAATTCTGCTGGGAGTTATAGAGAGGAAAATTGAAATATTGCTGAAAATGTGATCAGATATCCATATAACTGCTGGGAGATATAGGGGGAAATATTGAAATATTCCTGAAAATGTGATCAAATATCCAGCTGATTCTGCTGGGAGTTATAGAGGGAAAAAATTGAAATATTGCTGAAAATGTGGTCGGATATCAAATTAACTCTGCTGGGAGTTATAGAGAGGAAAAAATGGAAATATTCCTGAAAATGTGATCAAATATCCAGCTAATTCTGCTGGGAGTTATAGAGGGGAAATTGAAATATTCCTAAAAATGTGATCAAATATCCAGCTAACTCTGCTGGGAGTTATAGAGGGAAAAAAATGTGAAATATTCCTAAATATGTGATCAGATATCAGACTAACTCTGCTGGGAGTTATAGAGAGGAAAATTGAAATATTGCTGAAAATGTGGTCAAATATCAAATTAACTCTGCTGGGAGTTATAGAGAGGAAAATTGAAATATTCCTGAAAATGTGATCAAATATCCACATAACTGCTGGGAGATATAGGGGGAAATATTGAAATATTGCTGAAAATGTGACCAAATATCCAGCTAATTCTGCTGGGAGTTATAGAGGGGGAAAAATTGAAATATCCATGATAATATGGTCAAATATCCATCTAACTCAACTGCGAGTTATAGAGGGAAAAAATTGAAATATTGCTGAAAATGTGACCAAATATCCAGCTAATTCTGCTGGGAGTTATAGAGAGGAAAATTGAAATATTGCTGAAAATGTGATCAAATATCCATATAACTGCTGGGAGATATAGGGGGAAATATTGAAATATTCCTGAAAATGTGATCAAATATCCAGCTGATTCTGCTGGGAGTTATAGAGGGAAAAAATTGAAATATTGCTGAAAATGTGGTCGGATATCAAATTAACTCTGCTGGGAGTTATAGAGAGGAAAAAATGGAAATATTCCTGAAAATGTGATCAAATATCCAGCTAATTCTGCTGGGAGTTATAGAGGGGAAAAAATTGAAATATTGCTGAAAATGTGATCAAATATCCAGCTAACTCTGCTGGGAGTTATAGAGGGAAAAAAATGTGAAATATCCATGAAAATATGAACAAATATCCATCTAACTCTGCTGGGAGTTATAGAGGGAAAAAAATTGAAATATTCCTGGAAATGTGATCAAATATCCATATAAAAGCAAGGAGAATAACCTGGAGAAGCACCAGCTCCCTCTGCAATCAGCCAATTTTTACAAATCCTTTAATTGGTTTTTTTTTCCTCCCTCCACCTGATTTCCCAGCCCGTGGTTCTGGTTTCCAAGAGGTTTCCTGGTGCTCTGATGGGACCGACAGAAATATCACAAATTAATTGTGTTGTAATTTGATGCTTTTATTTTGGGTTTCTACAGTAATTGAGCAGTTCTGGAGCTGAACAAATAAATCCCCCTGGACTGGAAACCTTTGGAATGTGGTCCAGGCACCTCCTCGGAGGATGAGCTGGGTTTAAAATCCAGCTTTAAAATTCCAGTGGGTTTTCCCCTTTGCTGCCAGGCAGCAAATGCCTTATCTGTGCTGTGAGATTTTATTTTTTATTTCTTTTTCAAGGCTCCTTTTTCAGCTCTAGAACTGCAACTTTTATTTGCTGGAGGTATAAAAAGCACCTCGAATTGCTGAAGTGTTGGGGGTCACTCCAGCCCCAGCAGCTGCTCTGGCTGCAGGGCAGGGATGGAGTGTGGAGGTGCTGGGGGAACCTGGTGCTCTGTGGCTTTGGGAATGACACACCCAGACAGTTTTGGCTACTGGAACACACCTGGTGCTCTGTATTTTTGGGAATGACACACCCAGAGAGTTTTGGCTACTGGAACACACCTGGCTGCTCTGTATTTTTGGCAATGACACACCCAGAGAGTTTTGGCTAGCTGGAGCACACCTGGCTACTCTGTATTTTTGGGAATAACCCAGCAGAACTGTGACTAGCTGGAGCACACCTGGCTGCTCTGTATTTTTGGGAATGACACACCCAGAGAGTTTTGGCTAGCTGGAGCACACCTGTCTCTGTATTTTTGGAATAACCCAGCAGAGCTGTGGCTAGCTGGAGCACACCTGGCTGCTCTGTATTTTTGGGAATGACACACCCAGAGAGTTTTGGCTAGCTGGAACACACCTGGCTGCTCTGTATTTTTGGGAATGACACACTCAGCAGAGTTTTGGCTACTGGAACACACCTGGCTACTCTGTATTTTTGGGAATGACACACCCAGAGAGTTTTGGCTACTGGAACACACCTGGCTACTCTGTATTTTTGGCAATGACACACCCAGAGAGTTTTGGCTACTGAACACACCTGTCTCTGTATTTTTGGGAATGACCCAGCAGAGCTGTGGCTAGCTGGAACACACCTGGCTACTCTGTATTTTTGGGAATGACACACCCAGAGAGTTTTGGCTACTGGAACACACCTGGCTACTCTGTATTTTTTGGGAATGACCCAGCAGAGCTGTGGCTAGCTGGAACACACCTGTCTACTCTGTATTTTTGGGAATGACACACCCAGAGCGTTTTGGCTAACTGGAACACACCTGGCTGCTCTGTATTTTTGGGAATAACCCAGCAGAGCTGTGGCTAGCTGGAACACACCTGGCTGCTCTGTATTTTTGGGAATGACACACCCAGAGAGTTTTGGCTAGCTGGAACACACCTGGCTGCTCTGTATTTTTGGGAATGACACACCCAGAGAGTTTTGGCTACTGGAACACACCTGGCTATTCTGTATTTTTTGGGAATAACCCAGCAGAGAATTTTGGCTAGCTGGAGCACACCTGGCTACTCTGTATTTTTGGGAATGACCCAGCAGAGTTTTGGCTAGCTGGAGCACACCTGGCTGCTCTGTATTTTTGGGAATGACACACTCAGAGAGTTTTGGGTAGCTGGAACACAACCTGGCTGCTCTGTATTTTTGGGAATGACACACCCAGAGAGTTTTGGCTACTGGAACACACCTGGCTATTCTGTATTTTTGGGAATAACCCAGCAGAGAATTTTGGCTAGCTGGAGCACACCTGGCTGCTCTGTATTTTTGGGAATAACACACCCAGAGAGTTTTGGTTAGCTGGAACACACCTGGCTACTCTGTATTTTTGGGAATGACACATCCAGAGAGTTTTGGCTACTGGAGCACACCTGGCTGCTCTGTATTTTTGGGAATTTCCCAGTAGAGTTTTGGCTAGCTGGAACACACCTGTCTCTGTATTTTTGGGAATAACGCACCCAGAGAGTTTTGGCTAGCTGGAACACACCTGTCTCTGTATTTTTGGGAATGACACACCCAGCAGAGCTGTGGCTAGCTGGAGCACACCTGTCTCTGTATTTTTGGGAATAACCCAGCAGAGCTGTGGCTAGCTGGAGCACACCTGGCTACTCTGTATTTTTGGGAATAACCCACCCAGAGAGTTTTGGCTAACTGGAACACAACCTGGCTACCAAACCTTTTCCCAAAGCCGCTCAGCACCCGGTTCTCCCCTCGGCGGCGGCGCTGCATAAATGAGAATCACTAATGAATTTCCTCTTGTCTCCTCTCTCTCTGCCTGGCGGGGACCCTCCCCTCCCACCCCGCCCTGCCCTGCCCTGCTCGGGGGTGGGCTGTGCCAGTCTGGGGGTTCGGTTTGCTCTGCGTCTCCGTCATCTCGCTGTGCTCGCTGGCGGGGGCCAGCGTGGTGCCCTTCATGAGGAAGACATTTTACAAGCGGCTGCTGCTCTACTTCATAGCTCTGGCGATTGGAACTCTCTACTCCAACGCCCTCTTCCAGCTCATCCCCGAGGTAGGGGCGGCGCCGCTGCCTCGGGCGGGGGCGGTCTGGCTGGCCCGGGCTCGCAGGGAGGGGCTGGGGCGCTCCCGGCGCAGGGAATCCTTTCAGTGCCTCTTATTGGCTTTTTTATTGAATTTATTACCTTTTTTATTGAATTTATTGGCTTTTTTATTGAATTTATTAGATTTTTAATTGAATTTATTGCCTTTTTTATTGAATTTCTTGGCTTTTTTATTGAATTTCTTGGCTTTTTTATTGAATTTATTGCCTTTTTTATTGAATTTCTTGGCTTTTTTATTGAATTTATTGCCTTTTTTATTGAATTTATTCGCTTTTTAGTTGAATTTATTAGCTTTTTTATTGAATTTATTAGCTTTTTTATTGAATTTATTACCTTTTTTATTGAATTTATTACCTTTTTTATTGACTTTAATACCTTTTATTGAATTTGTTGCCTTTTTTATTGAATTTATTCGCTTTTTTGTTGAATTTATTAGCTTTTTTGTTGAATTTATTGGCTTTTTTATTGAATTTATTAGCTTTTTTATTGAATTTATTAGGTTTTTTATTGAATTCCTTGGCTTTTTTACTGAATTTATTACCTTTTTTATTGAATTTATTGCCTTTTTTATTGAATTTATTAGCTTTTTTATTGTATTTCTTGGCTTTTTTATTGAATTTATTACCTTTTTTATTGAATTTATTGCCTTTTTTATTGAATTTCTTGGCTTTTTTATTGAATTTCTTGACTTTTTTATTGAATTTATTGGCTTTTTTATTGAATTTATTAGCTTTTTTATTGAATTTCTTGGCTTTTTTATTGAATTTATTGCCTTTTTAATTGAATTTATTACCTTTTTTATTGAATTTATTGGCTTTTTTATTGAATTTCTTGGCCTTTTTATTGAATTTCTTGGCTTTTTTATTGAATTTATTGGCTTTTTTACTGAATTTATTGGCTTTTTTATTGAATTTCTTCGCTTTTTTGTTGAATTTATTGCCTTTTTAATTGAATTTATTCGCTTTTTTATTGAATTTATTACCATTTTTATTGAATTTATTGGCTTTTTTATTGAATTTATTCGCTTTTTTATTGAATTTATTGGTTTTTTTATTGAATTTATTGGCTTTTTTGTTGAATTTATTGGCTTTTTTGTTGAATTTATTGGCTTTTTTATTGAATTTATTGGCTTTTTTATTGATTTTATTACCTTTTTATTGAATTTGTTGGCTTTTTATTGAATTTCTTGGCTTTTTTATTGAATTTCTTGGCTTTTTTATTGAATTTATTGGCTTTTTTATTGAATTTATTGGCTTTTTTATTGAATTTATTGGCTTTTTTATTGAATTTATTAGCTTTTTTATTGAATTTATTGGCTTTTTTATTGAATTTATTGGCATTTTTATTGAATTTATTAGCTTTTTTATTGAATTTATTGGCTTTTTAGTGCTTTTTTTTTTGGTTTTTTAGTGCCTTTTTTGGCTTATTGACTTTTTATTGACTTTTTTTGCCTTTTTCTGGTCTTTTATTACCTTTTTTCTAGCTTTTTTAGTGTCTTTTTGGTTTTTATTGCCTTTTTTGGTTTTTAGTGCCTTTTTTGTTTTTAGTGCCTTCTTTTTGCTTTTTTGCCTTTTTGGATTTATATAACCTCTTTCTGGCTTTCTGTTGATTTCTTTTGGCTTTTTGTTGACTTTTGGCTTTTTGTTGACTTTTTTTTGTTTTTTAGTGCCTTTTTCTGGCTTTTTGTTGACTTTTTTTGGCTTTTTAATGCCTTTCTTTGGCTTTGCATTGCCATTTTTGGCTTTTTAGTTCCTTTTTTTGGCTTTTTAGTGCCTTATTTTGGTTTTTTAGTGCCTTTTTTGGCTATTTGTTGACTTTTTGGCTTTTTAGTGCCTTTTTTTTGCTTTTTATTGACTTTTTTTGGCTTTCTGTTGCCTTTTTTGGCTTATTATTGCCTTTTATTTGCTTTTTTTTCCTTTTATTGGATTTATATAACCTGTTTTTGGCTTTATTGACTTTTTTGGTTTTTTATTGCCCTTTTGGCTTTTTATTGCCCTTTTTGGCTTTTTATTGCCCTTTTCTATATTTTTATTGCCTTTTTTTGGCTTTTCATTGCCTATTTTGGCTTTTTATTGCCTATTTTGGCTTTTTATTGCCTTTTTTTGGCTTTTCGTTGGCTTTTTTGGCTTTTATTGCCTTTTTGCTTTTCATTGCCTTTTTGGCTTTTTTGCCTTTTGGGCTTTTTATTGCCTTTTCTGGCTATTTATTGGCCTTTTTGCATCTTATTGGGGTTTTTTGGCTTTTATTGCCTTTTTTGGCTTTTTATTGCCTTTTCTGACTTTTCATTCCCTTTTTTTGGCTTTTCATTCCCTTTTTTGGCTTTTTATCCCCCTTTTTTGGCTTTTTATCCCCTTTTTTTGGCTTTTCATTCCCTTTTTTGGCTTTTTATCCCTTTTTGTGGCTTTTTATCCCCTTTTGTGGCTTTTTATCCCCTTTTTTGGCTTTTTATTCCCTTTTTTTGGCTTTTTATTCCCTTTTTTGGCTTTTTATCCCCTTTTTTTTGCTTTTTATCCCCTTTTTTGGCTTTTCATTCCCTTCTTTTGGCTTTTATCCCCTTTTTTGGCTTTTCATTCCCTTTTTGGCTTTTTATCCCTTTTGTGGCTTTTTATCCCCTTTTTGTGGCTTTTTATCCCCTTTTTGGCTTTTATTCCCTTTTTGGCTTTTCATTCCCTTTTTTTGGCTTTTTATCCCCTTTTTTTGGCTTTTTATCCCCTTTTTTTGGCTTTTTATCCCCTTTTTGGCTTTTTATCCCCTTTTTTGGCTTTTCATTCCCTTTTTTGGCTTTTCATTCCCTTTTTGGCTTTTATCCCCTTTTTTGGCTTTTATCCCTTTTTTGGCTTTTTATCCCCTTTTGTGGCTTTTTATCTCCTTTTGGCTTTTTATCCCCTTTTTGGCTTTTCATCCCCTTTTTTGGCTTTTCATCCCTTTTTGGCTTTTTATTCCCTTTTGGCTTTTTATTCCCTTTTTTGGCTTTTTATTCCCTTTTTTTGGCTTTTTATCCCCTTTTGTGGCTTTTTATCCCCTTTTTTTGGCTTTTCATCCCCTTTTTTTTGGCTTTTTATCCCCTTTTTTGGCTTTTCATCCCTTTTTTTGGCTTTTTATCCCCTTTTCTGGCTTTTTCCAGCCCCGGGGGCAGAGCAGAGCCCGATGGGTGAGGCGATGAGGGAGATCCGAGGTGCTCAGAGGTTTTTTTGTGCGAGAGCTCCGAGCTCAGCCCGGGGCAGGGGCAGGGCAGGGACCCCGCCCGGAGCCGCCGCTCACCCTGCCCTGTGCCCCCGCAGGCGTTCGGCTTCAACCCGCAGGAGAACGGGTACATCTCCAAATCCGCCGTGGTCTTCGGGGGCTTCTACCTCTTCTTCTTCACAGAGAAAATCCTCAAGATGCTCCTGAAGCAGAAGGACCAGGTGAGGCGGGGCAGGGGGTGGGAAAGAGAAGGGATTTTGGGATGGTGGGGTGGGAAAAAACATGGATTTTGGGATGGTGGGGTGGGAAAAAACATGGATTTTGGGATGGTGGGACACAGAAACAGGAATTTCAGGATGGTGGGGGTGGAAACATTAGGAATTTTGGGATACTGGGATGGGAAAGAGCAGGGATTTTGGGATGGTGGGGTTGGAAAGATTAGGAATTTTGGGATGGTGGGGTGGGAAAGAGCAGGAAATTTGGGATAATGGGGTGGGAAAGAGCAGGGATTTTGGGATGGCTGGATGGGAAAGAGCAGGAATTTTGGGATGGTGGGACAGGAGACAGCAGGGATTTTGGGATGGCTGGATGGGAAAGAGCAGGAATTTTGGGATGGTATGAGGGAAAGCACCAGGAATTTCGGGATGCTGGGGTGGGAAAGAACAGGAATTTTGGGATTGTGAGATGAGAACATCAGGAATTTCGGGATGGTATAATGGGAAACATCAGGAATATTGGGATGGCGGAGTGGGAAACACCAGGGATTTCAGGATGGTGGCGTTGGAAAGATTAGGAATTTGGGGATACTGGGATGGGAAAGAGCAGGGATTTTGAGATTGTGTGATGGGAAAGAGCAGGATTTTGGGATAATGGGGTGGGAAAGAGCAGGGATTTTGGGATGGTGGGGTGGGAAAAAACATGGATTTTGGGATGGTGGGACAGGAAACAGGAATTTCAGGATGGTGGGGTTGGAAAGATTAGGAATTTTGGGATACTGGGATGGGAAAGAGCAGGAATTTCGGGATGGTGTGGGGAAACACCAGGAATTTTGGGATGGTGGGGTGGGAAAGAGCAGGAATTTCGGGGATGGCGGGGTGGGAAAGAGCAGGGATTTTGGGATAATGGGATGGGAAAGAGCAGGAATTTCGGGATGGTAGGGTGGGACAGAGCAGGAATTTTGCGATAGTGTGATGGGAAAAGACCAGGGATTTCGGGATGGTGTGATGGGAAACACCAGGGATTTCGGGATGGCTGGATGGGAAACATCAGGAATTTTGGGATGGTGGCGTTGGAAAGATTAGGAATTTGGGGATACTGGGATGGGAAAGAGCAGGGATTTTGGGATGGCTGAGTGGGGAAGAGCAGGAATAGTGAGATGGTGGGGTGGGAAAGAGCAGGACTTTCGGGATGGTATAATGGGAAACACCAGGAATTTTGGCATGGTGGGATGGGAAACAGCAGGGATTTCGGGATGGCGGGGTGGGACAGAGCAGGGATTTTGGGATGGCATAATGGGAAACACCAGGGATTTCGGGATGACTGCCCCTGGCCCCGCCCCGCAGCGGCAGCACGGGCACAGCCACTACGGCCCCGGGGCCGCGGGCGGCCGGAAGGAGCAGGAGGAGGGAGTGACCGAGAAGCTGCAGAACGGGGACCTGGCGCACATGATCCCCGGCGAGCCCGAGCGCCGCGCCCCGGGCGGGGACCCGCAGGGCTCCGGCACCCTGTCCGTGCAGGTGAGCGGGGGCTGCACCCCAAAATCTGCTGGGGAGAGGGGAGGAGGGAGCTCTGCACCCCAAAATCTGCTGGGGAAAAGGGAGTTCTGCACCCCAAATCTGCTGGGGAAAGAGAGCTCTGCACCCCAAAATCTGCTGGGGAGCTCTGCACCCCAAAATCTGCTGGGGAAAAGGGAGCTCTGCACCCCAAATCTGCTGGGAGATGTGCACCCCAAAGCTGCTGGGGGATCTGCACCCCAAATCTGCTGGGAGATCTGCACCCCAAAGCTGCTGGGGAGAGGGGAGAGGAGCTCTGCACCCCAAAATCTGCTGGGAGCTCTGCACCCCAAATCTGCTGGGGAAAAGGAGCTCTGCACCCCAAAATCTGCTGGGGAGAGGAGCTCTGCACCCCAAAATCTGCTGGGGAAAAGGGAGCTCTGCACCCCAAATCTGCTGGGGAAAGGGAGAACAAACAGCTCTGCTGGGTTTGGTCAGGGGGGGAGGGGGAGCAGCGACCCCTTGGGGTGCTGGTGGTTCTTTTTGGGGTGCTGATGGCAGTTTTGGGGTGCTGCTGACACTTTTGGGGTGCTGATGGCACTTTGGGGCGCTGTGACACTTTTGGTGCACTGATGCCTGCTGGGGCGCTGTGGCAGTTTTGAGGTGCTGATGGTTATTCTGGGGTGCTGATGCCCCTGTTAGTGCTGCTGACACTTTTGGGGCGCTGCTGACACTTTTGGGGCGCTGCTGACACTTTTGGGGCGCTGATGGCCGTTCTGGGGCTCTGTGGCAGTTTTGAGGTGCTGATGGTTATTCTGGGGTGCTGATGCCCCTGTTGGGGTGCTGCTGACACTTTTGGGGGCGCTGTGACACTTTTGGGGTGCTGATGGCAGTTTTGGGGCGCTAATGACACTTTTAAGGCGCTGTGGCAGTTTTGAAGTGCTGCTGACACTTTTGGGGCGCTGTGACACTTTTGGGGTGCTGATGCTCCTGCTGGGGTGCTGCTGACACTTTTGAGGTGCTGATGGTTATTTTGGGGTGCTGCTGACACTTTTGGGGTGCTGCTGACACTTTAGGCGCTGTGACACTTTTGGGGCGCTGATGCCCCTGTTAAAGTGCTGCTGACACTCTGGGCGCTGATGGCCGCTCTAGAGGGTGCTGACACTTTTGAGGTGCTGATGGTTATTTTGGGGTGCTGATGCCCCTGTTGAGGTGCTGCTGACACTTTTGGGCGCTGTGACACTTTTGGGGCGCTGTGACACTTTTTGGGGCGCTGATGCCCCTGTTGGGGTGCTGATGGCAGTTTTGGGGCGCTGCTGACACTTTTGGGGTGCTGATGGCAGTTTTGGGGTGCTGCTGACACTTTTGGGGGCGCTGTGACAGTTTTGGGGCGCTGTGACACTTTTGGGCGCTGATGCCCCTGTTGGGCGCCGTGGCAGGACCTGCAGGCCTCCCAGAGCGCGTGCTACTGGCTGAAGGAGGGTCAGGTACTCGGACATGGCACCCTGGCCTGGATGATCACGCTCAGTGACGGGCTCCACAACTTCACTCGACGGCCTGGCCATCGGCGCCTCCTTCACCGTCTCCGTGTTCCAGGGGCATCAGCACCTCCGTGGCCATCCTCCTGCGAGAGTTCCCACACGAGCTGAGTACGTGGCTCCCCCCTCCCTGCTCCCTCTGGGGTCTTTTCCCACCCCAAAAATGTGAATTTGGGGTGGGATGAACAGTGATGCTGCTGGTGAGGGAGGGCTGTGAATGCAACTTGAGGAATTGCTGCTCTAAAAATAACGAGGTAATGTGATGGCTGAGGTTTAAATTTAGGTGGAGGCATCTGAAGGCAGGAAAAAAAAAACAAACCCTCAACACCTCCGGTTTGGGAGGGGGAAGTGGGTTTGGGTGGGAATGTGTGGGTTTGGGGCAGTGCTGTGGTCAGTGAGTGGGAGGCAGATTTGGGTGTGAATGTCCAAATTTAGGGGTAGTGGAGTGGTCAATCGAAGAGGTTTGGGTGTGAATGTCCAAATTTAGGAGTAGTGGAATGGTCAATCAAGGAGGTTTGGTGTGAATGTCCAAATTTAGGAGTAGTGGAATGGTCAATCAAGGAGGTTTGGTGTGAATGTCCAAATTTAGGGGTAGTGGAATGGTCAATCAAAGGAGGTTTGGGTGTGAATGTCCAAATTTAGGAATAGTGGAGTGGTCAGTGAAGGAGGTTTGGGTGTCAGTGTTCAAATTTAGGAATAGTGGTATGGTCAGTGAAGGAGAGGCAGGTTTGGGTGTGAATGTCCAAATTTAGGAATAATAGAATGGTCAGTGAAGGAGAGAGGCAGGTTTGAGTGTGAATGTCCAAATTTAGGAATAGTGGAATGGTCAGTGAAGGAGGTTTGGGTGTGAATGTTCAAATTTAGGGGTAGTTGAGGGGGAGGCAGGTTTGGGTGTGAATGTCTGAATTTAGGAATAGTGGAGTGGTCAGTGAAGGAGGTTTGGGTGTCAGTGTTCAAATTTAGGAATAGTAGAATGGTCAGTGAGTGGGAGGCAGATTTGGGTGTGAATGACTGAATTTAGGGGCAGTTGAGTGGGAGGTAGGTTTGGGTGTGAATGTCTGAATTTAGGGGCAGTTGAGTGGGAGGCAGGTTTGGGTGTGAATGTTCAAATTCAGGAATAATAGAATGGTCAGTGAAGGAGAGGCAGGTTTGGCTGTGAATGTCCAAATTTAGGAGTAGTGGAATGGTCAGTGATGGAGGTTTGGGTGTGAATGTGTGAATTTGGGAGTAGTGGAATGGCCAGTGAAGGAGGTTTGGGTGTCAGTGTTCAAATTTAGGAATAGTAGAATGGTCAGTGAGTGGGAGGCAGGTTTGGCTGTGAATGTCTGAATTTAGGAATAGTGGAATGGCCAGTGAAGGAGGTTTGGGTGTCAATGTTCAAATTTAGGAGCTGTGGAATGGCCAGTGAAGGAGAGGCAGGTTTGGGTGTGAATGTTTGAATTTAGGAGTAGTAGAATGGAAAA
>JAKWBO010000740.1:0-28844 GCA_034336685.1 Luscinia luscinia | reverse complement strand
GCGGGCAGCCCCCGCATCTCGGGGTTCAGGGCTGGTCCTCTCTGCTCCCGCGGCTCCCGCCGCCTCCGGGGGGCCGCTGAGGGCTGTCCCCAGCGCCGGGGGGACACCCAGCTCCTCCTTGGGGACACCCAGCTCCTGTCCCTGGGGGACATCCGGCTCCTGGGATTTGGGGACCCCCGGCTCCGGCCCCCCCGGCCCGTCCTGCGGCGACACTTCGCTCTCGAGCGTCCCCTGGACTTGGGGGGACGTCCCCAGGGCTCGGCGGGGGGGCGGGGGTCCCCCGGGGCCTGTGGGGAGGGGACACCCGTCAGGGATCGGGGTGACACCCCAAAGGGATGATGGTGACACCCCAAAGGGATCGGGGTGACACCAGTCAGGGATGGGGGGTGACACCCCCAGCTCTGGGGGTGGTGGCAGCTCCATGTCCCCTCCAGACCTGGTGACACGGAGGTGCCACCCCCGCCCCGTGTCCCCTCCCATTTCCAGGGACACGGAGGTGCCACCCCGCCCGTGTCCCCTCCATCCCTGGTGACACGGAGGTGCCACCCCGCCCGTGTCCCCTCCATCGCTGGTGACAGGAGGTGCCACCCCGCCCGTGTCCCCTCCATCCCTGGGGACACAGAGGTGCCACCCCGCCCGTGTCCCCTCCCAGCCCTGGTGACACGGAGGTGCCACCCCCGCCCGTGTCCCCTCCATCCCTGGTGACAGGAGGTGCCACCCCCGCCCGTGTCCCCTCCATCCCTGGTGACAGGAGGTGCCACCCCCGCCCGTGTCCCCTCCATCCCTGGTGACAGGAGGTGCCACCCCCGCCCGTGTCCCCTCCATCCCTGGGGACACAGAGGTGCCACCCCGCCCGTGTCCCCTCCATCCCTGGTGACAGGAGGTGCCACCCCGCCCGTGTCCCCTCCATCCCTGGGGACACGGAGGTGCCACCCCGCCCGTGTCCCCTCCATCCCTGGGGACAGGAGGTGCCACCCCGCCCGTGTCCCCTCCATCCCTGGTGACACGGAGATGCCACCCCGCCCGTGTCCCTCCATCCCTGGTGACACGGAGGTGCCACCCCGCCCGTGTCCCCTCCATCCCTGGTGACACGGAAGTGCCACCCCGCCCGTGTCCCCTCCATCCCTGGGGAGAGGAGGTGCCACCTCGCCCCGTGTCCCCTCCATCCCTGGTGACACGGAGGTGCCACCCCGCCCGTGTCCCCTCCATCCCTGGTGACAGGAGGTGCCACCCTCGCCCCGTGTCCCCTCCATCCCTGGTGACACGGAAGTGCCACCCCCGCCCGTGTCCCCTCCATCCCTGGGGAGAGGAGGTGCCACCCTCGCCCCGTGTCCCCTCCATCCCTGGTGACACGGAGGTGCCACCCTCGCCCCGTGTCCCCTCCATCCCTGGTGACACGGAGGTGCCACCCCCGCCCGTGTCCCCTCCATCCCTGGTGACACGGAAGTGCCACTCTCGCCCGTGTCCCCTCCATCCCTGGGGAGAGGAGGTGCCACCTCGCCCCGTGTCCCTCCATCCCTGGTGACACGGAGGTGCCACCCCTGCCCGTGTCCCCTCCATCCCTGGTGACAGGAGGTGCCACCTCGCCCCGTGTCCCCTCCATCCCTGGTGACACGGAAGTGCCACCCCGCCCGTGTCCCTCCATCCCTGGGGAGAGGAGGTGCCACCTCGCCCCGTGTCCCCTCCATCCCTGGTGACACGGAGGTGCTACCCTCGCCCGTGTCCCCTCCATCCCTGGTGGACACGGAGGTGCCACTCCTGCCCGTGTCCCCTCCATCCCTGGTGACACGGAGGTGCCACCCCGCCCGTGTCCCCTCGGACGCACCGGCGGCCTCGCGGTTCCGGATGGTTTGGTTGATGCAGAACCTCCAGCGCCCCACGGGCGATGATTGGGGGGCCTTCCCCTGGTGGGGGAGGGGAGGGGAGGGGGAGGGGTCAGCAGGTGGGGTGACCAGCCCTCTCCTCCCCTCGCTACTCACCCCTCGCCGGCGGCTCCAGGGGTCCCACCTGGGGGAGACACATTTGGGGGTCAGTGGGGGGCTGGGTGGGGAGCGGGGGTGAGGAGGGGGCGGGGGAGCACCTGGGGTCCGGGGCGGGGTCCCGAGGAGCTCCCGGGCCTGAGCCACGATGGCCTTGAGCTCCTCCACGAACTTATCCCGCTCCCCCTCCAGCAGGAAATTGTCCTCGACCTGCGGGGGGGACACGGGTTGGAGGGGACACGGGTTGGGAGGGGGACACGGGGACACAGATTGGGGAGGGGACACGGGTTGGGAGGGGGACACGGGTTGGGAGGGGGAGGCAGATTGAGGGGGGGACAAACATTGGGGAGGGGAGACACGGGTTGGGGACACGGGGACACAGATTGGAGGCAAGGGACTTGGATCAGAGATGGACACAGGGACAGAGATGGGGACATAGGGACAGACTGGGGACACAGGGACAGAGACTGGGGAAGGGACAGAGACTGGGGACACAGGGACAAAGATTGGGGAAGGAACAGGGGTTGGGGACACGGGGACAGAGACTGGGGAAAGGAACAGGGACTGGGGAAGGGGACACGGATTGGGGAAGGGACAGAGATTGGGACACAGGGACAAATATTGGGGACATGGGGACAGAGACTGGGGAAGGGGACACAGGTTGGGGGGACAGAGACAGAGATTGGGGACACAGGGACAGACACTGGGGACACAGAGACAGGGATCAGGGAAGGGGACAGTGGTCAGGACATGGGGACACGTGGGGACAGGCACAGGGACACAGACAGGGATCAGGGAAGGGGACAGACACTGGGGACATGGGGACAGGGATCAGGGAAGGGACAGGGGTTGAGGACACGGGGACAGGGGTTGGGGACACAGGACAGGGATCAGGGAAGGGGACAGGCGTCGGGGACACGGGGACAGGGATCAGGGACGGGACAGGCGGGGACACGGGACACAGCTGGGGACACGGGGACAGGGATCAGGGAAGGGGACAGGGGTTGAGGACACGGAGACAGGGGTTGGGGACACAGAGGCAGGGATCAGGAAGGGACAGACACTGAGACATGGGGGACACGGGGACAGGGAAGGGGACAGGCGCTGGGGACACAGGGACAAGCACTGGCGACATGGGGACAGGGATCAGGGGACAGACACTGAGGACACGGGGACAGGGATCAGGGAAGGGGACAGGCGTGGGGACACGGGGACAGGCAGCTGGGGACACAGGAACAGGGATCAGGGAAGGGGACAGGCGTGGGGACACATGTGGGGTCACCATGTAGCAGGCGATGTCCTCGGGCGCGTCCCCGTCCGCGTCAAACCGGAACGTCACCATCTTGCTGTCGTGGGTCTCCAGCTGGCACTCCACCGTGCTGTCCCCAGCCGAGGACACCTGGGGGGGGTGGTGACACTGTGACCGTGCCAGGCTGTCCCCCGTGCCCCCGTGCCCCGCGCCCCCTGACCTGCAGCACGGTGAGCTGGAAGCGGGCGCAGCGCTGGCACGAGGCGCGGCGCTGGCGGCAGCGCGGCCCCGGCGCCTCGGGGACATCGGGCACGCGCAGCAGGGACGCGGCCTCGGCGGCCACCGGGGCATCCTCGGCGCCGGGGGGCACCGCGGGTGGCGCTGGGCACGGGGCGGGCATCTCTGGGGCTGCTGGCATCCCCATGGCTGGTGGCATCCCTTGGGCTGGTGGCATCCCTTGGGCTGGTGGCATCATGGATGGTGGTGGCATCTCTGGGGCTGGTGACATTCCCATGGCTGGTGGCATCACAGATGGAGGTGGCACCCCTTGGGCTGGTGGCATCATGGATGGAGGTGGCATCTCTGGGGCTGGTGGCATCCCCACAGCTGGTGGCATCTCTGAGGCCAGTGACATCCCCACAGCTGGTGGCATCACGGGTGGAGCTGGCATTCCTTGGGCTGGTGCCATCCCTGGGGCTGGTGGTGGCATCATGGATGGTGGTGGCATCTCTGGGGCTGGTGGCATCCCTTGGGCTGGTGACACCCCTTGGGCTGGTGGCATCACCATGGCTGGCAGCACCATTGATGGTGGTGGCATCTCTGAGGCTGGTGGCATCCCTTGGACTGGTGGCACCCCTGGGGCTGGTGCCATGGTGACTGTCCCCATGGCTGGTGGCACCATGGATGGAGGTGGCATCCCTTGGACTGGTGGCATCTCTGAGGCGGGTGGCACTCCTGGGGATGGTGACACCCCCACGACTGGTGGCATCACAGATGGAGGTGGCATCCCTTGGGCTGGTGGCATCCCTTGGGCTGGTGGCATCATGGATGGAGGTGGCATCTCTGGGGCCGGTGACATCCCCACGGCTGCTGGCATCACAGACAGTGGCACTCCCAGAGCTGGTGCCATCCCCACCACTGGTGCCATCCCTGGAGCTGGTGCCATCCCTGGCACCAGCTGTGGCTGCACGGTGGGGACTGCCTGTGGTGGCATTCCTGGGGCTGGTGGCACCCCAGGACCTGGTGCCATTCCTGAACCTGGTGGCACCCCCTGGGCTGATGACATTCCTGCACCTGGTGACATTCCAGGGCCTGGCTGCAGCTGCACCATGGGCACCAACTGTGGTGGCATTCCAGCTGGGGGTGGCACTCCTGGACCAGGTGGCACCCCCTGGGCTGGTGGCACCCCTGGAGCTGGTGGCATTCCAGCTGGAGGTGGCATCCCTGGACCTGGTGGCATCCCTGGACCTGGTGTCACCCCGAGAGCTGGTGGCATTCCTTGGGCTGGTGCCACCCCCTGGGCTGGTGCCACTCCTGGACCTGGTGGCATCCCTTGGGCTGGTGACACTCCCAAAGCTGGTGTCACCCCCAGAGCTGGTGGCATTCCTTGGTGGTGCACCCCTGAGCTGGTGCCACTCCTGGAGCTGGTGCCACTCCTGACCTGGTGTCACCCCCAAAGCTGGTGTCACCCCCAGAGCTGGTGGCATCCCTTGAGCTGGTGCCACTCCTGGAGCTGGTGCCACTCCTGAACCTGGTGTCACCCCCAGAGCTGGTGTCACTCCTGGACCTGGTGTCACCCCCAGAGCTGGTGTCACTCCTGGAGCTGGTGCCACTCCTGGACCTGGTGCCACCCCCTGGGCTGGTGTCACCCCCAGAGCTGGTGCCACCCCCTGAGCTGGTGGCATTCCAGCTGCAGCTGCCACCCCCAGAGCTGCTGTCCCCCCCGAGGCCGGTGTCCCCCCCAGAGCTGGTGGCAGTGCCACCCCCGCTGCCACCCCCGGCCCCGGCGCCCCCGGTGCCCCCTGTGGCTGCGTCCCCACGGCCCCCGCCCCGCCCCCGCAGCCGCAGGTGTCCCCCTCACGCCCGGGTGGCTCCGCGGTGGCTCCTGCGCCCTCCTCCGCCGTCCCCTCCGCCACCTGCAGGACACGGGCGGTGCCAGGCGGTCCGGCCCCCCGGACCCCCCAGCGCGACAGACACTTACCGCGGGTGGCACGGGGGACGCCCCGTCCTGGGGTCCCTGTGGGAGCCCCCAGAGCCGCTTCGGGCGCCCCGGTGACACCGCAGGGGACATCGGGGGGACACTGTCCGGGAGGCCCTCGGCTGTGGGGAGCAAGGGGGTCACTGCCGCGGGTGGGGGGCGGGCTGGGGGCAAGGGGGTGGTTTTGGGGGTCAGGGGCAGTTTTGGGGGCCAGGGGCAGTTTTGGGGGCACTGGGAACCGTCTTGAGGGGCTGGGGACAGTTTTAGGGGCAGTTTTGGGGGACAGTTGTGGATATCCAGGGATAATTTTCGGGGGCAGGTTTGGGTGTCCAGGGGCAGTTTTGGGGAGCAGTTTTTGGTGTCCGGGGGCAGTTTTGGGGAGCAGTTTTTGGTGTCCAGGGAAGTTTTAGGGCCAGTTTTGGGGATCCAGAGGCACTTTTAGGGGGGAGTTTTAGGGGACAATTTTGAGTGTCCAGGGACAGTTTTAGGGCCAGTTTTGGGGGCAGTTTTTGGGGGCATTTTTGGATATCCAGGGGCAGTTTTGGGGGCCAGTTTTGGGTGCCCAGGGACAGTTTTAGGGACAATCTTAGGGGCAGTTTTGGGTATCCAGGGACAGTTCTGGGGACCGTTTTAAGGGATGATTTTGGGTGTCCAGGGGCAGTTTTGGGAGCAGTTTTTGGTGTCCGGGGGCAGTTTTACGGGAAGTTTTAGGAGACAATTTTGGGTGTCCAGGCCAGTTTCGGGGCAGTTTTAGGGTCCATTTTAGGGCCACTTTTGGATATCCAAGGCAGTTTTGGGTATCCTGGGGACAGTTTTAGGGGAAATTTTGAGTGCCCAGGGCCAGTTTTGGGGGCACATTTGGGTGTCCAGAGGCAGTTTAGGGCCAGTTTTGGGGGGCAGTTTTGGATATCCAGAGCCAGTTTAGGGGGACAGTTTTGGATATCCAGGGCAATTTTGGGGGCAGTTTTGGATATCCAGGGCAGTTTTAGGGCCAGTTTTGGGTGCCTAGGGACTGTTTTGGGGCAGTTTTAGGGTAAGTTTTAGGGCGCACTTTTGGATATCCAGGGGCAGTTTTGGGGGGCAGTTTTGGGTGTCCAGGCTCAATTTTGGGGGTCAGTTTTGGATATCCAGGCACAATTTTGGGGACACTTTTGGACATCCAGAGCCAGTTTGGGGGTCAGTTTTGGATATCGAGGCACAATTTTGGGGGACACTTTTGGACATCCAGGGACAATTTTAGGGGCAGTTTTGGATATCCAGAGCCAGTTTTGGGGGTCAGTTTTGGACATCCAGTCACAATTTTGGGGGACACTTTTGGACATCCAGAGCCAGTTTTGGGGGTCAGTTTTGGACATCCAGTCACGATTTTGGGGCACTTTTGGACATCCAAAGCCAGTTTTGGGGGACAGTTTTGGATATCCAGGCACAATTCTGGGGGCACTTTGGACATCCAGGGACAGTTTTGGGGATCAGTTCTGGATATCCAGGGACAATTTCGGGGGACACTTTTGGACATCCAGAGCCAGTTTGGGGGTCAGTTTTGGATATCCAGGTACAATTTTGAGGGCAGTTTTGGACATCCAGGGGTAGTTTTGGGGGACAGTTTTGGGTGTCCAGGCACAATTTTGGGGGACACTTTTAGACATCCAGAGCCAGTTTTGGGGGAGAATTTTGGGTGTCCAGGCACAATTTTGGGGGAGAATTTTGGGTGTCCAGGCACAATTTTGGGGGACACTTTTGGACATCCAGGGGCAATTTTGGGGGACAGTTTTCAGTGCCCAGGGCCAGTCTGGGGGCACTTTGGGGTCTCACCAGGGCCGGGCAGGGGCTGCTCCCGCAGCAGCTGCTGCCTGACGTGCTGATCCACCTCGGTGTCTCGCTCTCGGGGCCCCCGGCCTCGGGGCCCCCCCGGCCCTCGGGGCCCCCCCGGCTCTCCGCCTGCCGCCTCTCCCTCGTCTTCCTCACCAGCGCCAGCCGGTCCCGGATGGACTTGGCCACGGCCTTGGAGTCACTCTCGTGGAAGAACCCGGACTTCACCTGGGGAGCAGAATTTGGGGTGTCCAGGGGGCTCAGGGTCAGTCCCAGGAGGAATTTGGGGTATCCAGGAGGCTCAGGGTCAGTTCCAGGGGAGCTCAGGGTCAGTTCCAGGGGTCCCAGAGGGAATTTGGGGTGTCCAGGGGTCCCAGAGGGAATTTGGGGTGTCCAGGGGCCACAGGGTCAGTTCCAGGGCAATTTGGGGTGTCCAGGGGGCTCAGGTCAGTCCCAGAGGAATTTGGGGTGTCCAGGGGGCTAAGGAGGAATTTGGGGTGCCCAGGGGGCTCAGGTCAGTCCCAGAGGGAATTTGGGGTGTCCAGGGGGGCTAAGGAGGAATTTGGGGTGTCCAGGGGGCTCAGGGTCAGTCCCAGGAGGAATTTGGGGTGTCCAGGGGTCCCAGGTAGAATTTGGGGTGTCCAGGGGTCCCAGAGGGAATTTGGGGTGTCCAAGGGGGCTCAGGGTCAGTTCCAGAGGGGAATTTGGGGTGTCCAGGGGGCTAAGGAGGAATTTGGGGTGTCCAGGGGGCTCAGGGTCAGTCCCAGAGGGAATTTGGGGTGTCCAGGGGGCTAAGGAGGAATTTGGGGTGCCCAGGGGGGCTCAGGTCAGTCCCAGGAGGAATTTGGGTTGCCCAGGGGTCCCAGGAGGAATTTGGGGTGTCCAGGGGGCTCAGGGTCAGTCCCAGGGGAATTTGGGGTGTCCAGGGTCCCAGGTAGAATTTGGGGTGTCCAGGGGTCCCAGAGGAATTTGGGGTGTCCAAGGGGCTCAGGGTCAGTTCCAGAGGAATTTGGGGTGTCCAGGGGGGCTAAGGAGGAATTTGGGGTGTCCAGGGGGCTCAGGGTCAGTTCCAGGGACAATTTGGGGTGTCCAGGGGGCTCAGGGTCAGTTCCAGGAGGAATTTGGGGTGTCCAGGGGTCCCAGAGGGAATTTGGGGTGTCCAGGGGTCCCAGGGGAATTTGGGGTGTCCAGGGGGTCCCAGAGGGAATTTGGGGTGTCCAGGGGGGCTCAGGGTCAGTCCCAGGGGGAATTTCGGGGTGTCCAGGGGGTCCCAGAGGGAATTTGGGGTGTCCAGGGGTCCCAGAGGGAATTTGGGGTGTCCAGGGGGCTCAGGGTCAGTTCCAGGAGGAATTTGGGGTGTCCAGGGGGTCCCAGAGGGAATTTGGGGTGTCCAGGGGTCCCAGGGGAATTTGGGGTGTCCAGGGGTCCCAGAGGGAATTTGGGGTGTCCAGGGGGCTCAGGGTCAGTCCCAGGGGGAATTTCGGGGTGTCCAGGGGGTCCCAGGAGGAATTTGGGGTGTCCAGGGGGTCCCAGAGGGAATTTGGGGTGTCCAGGGGGCTCAGGGTCAGTTCCAGGAGGAATTTGGGGTGTCCAGGGGGTCCCAGGGCAATTTGGGGTGTCCAGGGGGTCCCAGAGGAATTTGGGGTGTCCAGGGGGCTCAGGTCAGTTCCAGGGGGAATTTGGGGTGTCCAGGGGGCTCAGAGTCAGTCCCAGAGGGAATTTGGGGTGTCCAGGGGGCCCAGGAGGAATTTGGGGTGTCCAGGGGGCTCAGAGTCAGTCCCAGAGGGAATTTGGGGTGTCCAGGGGGCCCAGGAGGAATTTGGGGTGTCCAGGGGGCTCAGGGTCAGTTCCAGGGGAATTTGGGGGTGTTGGTTGTGGGACAAGTTCAAGGTGAGGCTGAAGGATCAGTTTTGGGGGAAAGAGGTTCCAGGTGAGGTTAACAGATGAATTTTGGGATGTCAGTTTTGGGACAGGTTCAAAGTGAGATTCAAGGATGAATTTTGGGGTGTCAGTTTTGATAAGGGTGCCAGTTTTGAGAGTGGTTCAAGGTGAGGTTTTGGGATCAATTTTGGGGGAGAGGCTCAAGCTCAAGAACAAATTTTGGGGTGACTTTTGCTCTGGAAGGGGCTCAAGAAGAATTGGAGGCACCAGCCATTGTGTTCCTGGGTGGATTTTGGGGTGCCACCGCCTTTGGGGGCGCTCAGGACGAGCTGAACCCACAATTTGGGAGAGAACCGAGGGAATTTCGGGTGACCCCTCACCATCTCGTAGGCCACCTCCTCGGGGACGTCGGCCTCCAGGTTGAAGCTGAACTCGATGGCCTCGTTGTCCTTGTGCTTGCCCTTGAGCTTTTTGGGGTCCTCGACCCAGAGGCGCAGCGCCAGCGCCGCCTCCAGCCCCGCGTCGTCCTCGGCCAGCTCCACGCGCAGCCCCGTGTCCTCGGCGAAGAAGGCGTGGTCCAGCAGGTCCCGGATGGACAGCCTGGGGGGCAGGGGGTCACTCGTGCGGGCAGTGGGGGCAGTGTGGGCAGTGTGGTCACTCGTGGGGGCAGTGGGGGCAGTGGGGTCACTCAGTTTGGTCAGTGGGGGCAGTGTGGGCAGTCAGTGTGGGCAGTGTGGTCACTCAGTGTGGGCAGTGTGAGCAGTCAGTGTGGGCAGCAGGGGCAGTGGGCAGTGTGGTCACTCAGTGTGGGCAGTGGGTCAGTGTGGGCAGTTAGTGTGGGCAGTGTGGGCAGTCAGTGTGGGCAGTGTGGTCACTTTGGGCAGTGGGGTCACTCAGTGTGGGCAGTGTGGGCAGTCAGTGTGGACAGTGTGGTCACTCTGTAGTCATTCAGTGTGGTCACTCAGTGTGGTCAGTGTGGGCAGGGGGGTCAGTGTGGGCAGTGTGAGCAGTCAGTGTGGGCAGTGGGGTCACTCAGTGTGGGCAGTGTGGTCACTCAGTGTGGTCACTCAGTGTGGTCAGTGGGCAGTGTGGTCACTTTGAGCAGTGTGGTCACTTTGAGCAGTGTGGTCACTCAGTGTGGTCACTCAGTGTGGGCAGTGGTCAGTGTCGGCAGTGTGGTCACTCAGTATGGTCAGTCAGTGTGGGCAGTCAGTGGGTCAGTGTGGGCAGTGTGTGTGGTCAGTGTGGGCAGTGTGGTCACTCAGTGTGGTCAGTCAGTGGGGTCAGTGTGGTCACTCAGTGTAGGTAGTGTGGTCAGGGGTCAGTGTGCTCAGTGGTCAGTTGTCAGTGTGGTCAGTGGTCAGTCAGTGGTCAGTGGGTCAGTGCTCAGTATGATCAGTCAGTGGACAGTGGTCAGTGTGGTCAGCAGCCAGAGGTCAGTGGTCAGTCAACAGTCAGTGGTCAGTCAGTGGTCACTGGTCAGTGGTCACTGGTCAGCAGTCAACAGTCAGTCAGTGGTCACTGGTCAGTGGTCACTGTCAGTGGTCAGTCAGTGGTCACTGGTCAGTGGTCACTGGTCAGTGGTCACTGTCAGTGGTCAGTCAGTGGTCAGTGGTCAGCAGTCAATGGTCAGTCAGTGGTCACTGTCAGTGGTCAGTCAGTGGTCAGTGGTCAGCAGTCAGTGGTCAGTGGCTGGTCAGTGGCCATCGCCCAGCCCAGCCCCACCTCTCGGCCTTGTTCTGCCGGATGCAGCCCTCGATGATCTCCTTCACCTCGGGGTCCGACACCTTGTGGAAACTCGCCGGCTTGATGCCCTGGGGGGACACGGGGGGACGGTTCGGGGGCTGGGGGCAGCCCGGGGATCACACTGGTGGCAGAGGGGCAGTTTTGGGGGTCTGGGGGCAGTTTTGGGGGTCGGGGGCAGTTTTGACGGGTTTGGGGCAGTTTTGGGGGCCAGTTTACAGTGTCCAGGAACAGTTTTGGGGAACAGATTTATGGGGCAGGTTTGGATATCCAGGGACAATTTTAGGGGGCACATTTGGAGGTCCGAGGGCACTTTTGGGGGCACATTTGGGTGTCCAGGGACAGTTTTGGGGGCTGGGGCAGTTTTAGGAGCACTGGGGACAGTTTTGAGGGGCTGGGGGCAGTTTTAGAGGGCAGTTTTGAGTATCCAGGGCCAACTTTGGGGGACAGTTTTAGGGGGCAGTTTTGGGTAACCAGGGGCAGTTTCAGGGGCACTTTTGGGCGTCCAGTTTGGGTATCCAGGGGCAGTTTTAGGTGTCCAGGGACAGTTTAGGGGGCAGTTTTGGGTAACCAGGGGCAGTTTCAGGGGGCACTTTTGGGTGTCCAGTTTGGGTGTCCAGGGGCAGTTTTAGGTGTCCAGGGACAGTTTAGGGGGCAGTTTTGGGTAACCAGGGGCAGTTTCAGGAGGCACTTTTGGGTGTCCAGTTTGGGTATCCAGGGGCAGTTTTAGGTGTCCAGGGGCAGTTTAGGGGGCAGTTTTGGGTAACCAGGGGCAGTTTCAGGGGCACTTTTGGGTGTCCAGGGGCAGTTTCAGGGGGCACTTTTGGGTGTCCAGTTTGGGTGTCCAGGGGCAGTTTCAGGGGCACTTTCGGGTGTCCAGTTTGGGTGTCCAGGGGCAGTTTTGGGGGACGGGGGGCTGAGGGGGTCTCGGGGCTCGCCGTGCCACCCACGCTGGTGACTTTGCGGTAGATCTGCGCGGCGTTCTGGCACTCGAGATACGGGTACTCGGACGTGCCCATCTCCAGCATGCACATCCCGAAGGCGTAGACATCCACGGACTCATCGTAGCGCTCCTCGTACATCTCGGGGGCCATGAACTCGGGGGTCCCTGGGGGGTGGGGGTGTTGGGTTGGTGTGGCCAGAAACGTGGATTCTGTCACCGACTGTGGCACATATTATCTGCTAATGGGCCGTCTTTAAAACCAGCTGGGGCAATAATTTTTATCTTTTCCACAGCCCATCCACCCTCCAGGAGATATCTCCTGTTAATGGGCCAGGTGTTAAACCAGGTGTGCAGTGATCCTGATCTCTGTGGAGATATCTCCTATTAATGGGCCAGGTGTTGAAAACCAGCTGGGGCAATCATCTTTATCTTTTCACAACCCATCCCTCCTCCAGGAGATATAATTTGTTAATGGGCCAGGTGTTAAAACCAGCTGGGGCAATCATCTTTATCTTTTCCACATCCCCATCCCTCCCTCCAGGAGATATCTCCTGTTAATGGGCCAGGTGTTAAAACCAGCTGGAGCAGTGATCTTTATCTTCCAGCCATCCTCGTCAGGAGATATCTCCTGTTAATGGGCCAGGTGTTATAAACCAGCTGGGGCAATCATCTTTATCTTTCACAAAGCATCCCTCCTCCAGGAGATATAATTTGTTAATGGGCCAGGTGTTAAACCAGCTGGGGCAATCATCTTTATCTTTTCACAACCCATCCCTCCTCCAGGAGATATCTCCTGTTAATGGGCCAGGTATTAAAAACCAGGTAAGGCAATCATCTTTATCTTTTCCACAGCCCATCCTCCCTCCAGCAGATATCTCCTGTTAATGAGCCAGGTGTTAAAAACCAGGTAAGGCAATCATCTTTATCTTTTCCACAGCCCATCCTCCCTCCAGGAGATATCTCCTGTTAATGGGCCAGGTGTTAAACCAGGTGAGCAGCGATCCTGATCTCTGTGGACATATCTCCTGTTAATGGGCCAGGTGTTAAACCAGCTGGGGCAATCATCTTTATCTTTTCCACATCCCATCCTTCTTCCAGGAGATATCTCCTATTAATGGGCCAGGTGTTAAAAACCAGGTAAGGCAATCATCTTTATCTTTTCCACATCCCATCCTCCCTCCAGGAGATATCTCCTGTTAATGGGCCAGGTGTTAAACCAGGTGAGCAGTGATCCTTATCTGTGTGGAGAAATCTCCTGTTATTGGGCCCGGTGTTATAAACCAGCTGGAGCAATCATCTTTATCTTTCACAGCCCATCCTCCCTCCAGGAGTTATCTCCTGTTAGTGGCCATTGAGTCCCAGTACTTGACTGATAAAATTACATCATCCCACCGGGAGATGCTCCAGCCAGGGGGAGGAGCCAAGCCTTTCCTGCCTAGATAATAACTGAGATTTTGGACAGCAAGTTATCCATCTTTCCACTGGATTCCAGAGGAAACTGGACCTTTCCACATCATCCCTGGACCTTCAGAGGAAAACTGTAACACTGCTCCAGCTGAACCACATCTGCCACTGCAGGAGGATGCAGCCACCATTGAATGGGACTGCTGCCAACAGCCTGACTGACTGACGGGTGTCAGCTTGGATTCTGACTCTGGCAGGGTTTTGGGATTGTTCTTTGTAATACTGTATATCTATTTTAATTTTCCTAGTAAAGAACTGTTATTCCTAATCCCCATATCTTTGCCTGAGAGCTCCTTAATTTCCAAATTATAATAATAATTAGGAGGGAGGGGGTTCACATTCTCCATTTCAAAACTGTAATAATTTGGAGGAGGGGGTTTACATTCTCCATCTCAAAACTAATAGTTTGGAGAAAGGGGGTTTACATTCTCCACTTCAAAACTATAATAATCTGGAGGGAGGGGGTTTACATTCTCCATTTCAAAACTAATAATTTGGAGGGAGGGGGTTCACACTCTCCATTTCAAAACTATAATAATTTGGAGGGAGGAGGTTTACATTCTCCATTTCAAAAATATAATAACTTGGAGGGAGGGGTTCGCAATCTCCATTTCACAATTACAATAATTTGGAGGGAGGGGGTCTACATTCTCCATTTCAAAACTATAATAATTTGGAGGGAGGGGGTTCACATTCTCCATTTCAAAACTATAATAATATGGAGGGAAGGGGTTCACACTCTCCATCTCAAAACTGCAATAATTTAGAGGAAGGGGGTTCACATTCTCCATTTCAAAACTGCAATAATTTAGAGGAAGGGGGTTCACATTCTCCATTTCAAAGAGAATCTTCTGCCTTTACTGGCAGACACCTGCCCTCCAAAGCAGGCCAGGGGTCGGGGGTCCCTCGGGTGCCCCCGGTCCGCGCCGCGCTCACCGATGACGCTCTTGGCGAAGGACGTGCGCATGAGCGTGGCCAGCCCCAGGTCGCCGATCTTGACGGAGCCCGTGGGGCCGGTGATGAAGATATTGTCGCACTTGAGGTCGCGGTGGATGATGGGCGGCGTCCTGGTGTGCAGGAACTGCAGCCCCTTCAGGATCTGCCGGCACCAGCTGCGCAGCACCTTGGGCTTCATCACCTTGAACCTCTTGAGGTACCTGCGGGGTGCCGTCAGCCGCGCCCTGAGCGTCCCCAGCTGTCCCCCAGCGTCCCCAACTCACGTTTTGAGGGTGCCCGAGGTCATGAGCTCGGTGACGAGCACGATGCACTTCTTGCCGCGCAGCGAGGACTCCCAGGAGTCGTAGAAGCGGACGATGTTGGGGTGCTGCAGCCCCTTGAGCATCTCGGCCTCCTCCTTGAAGCGCTGCTGCTCCGCCTTGGTCAGTTTGCGGTCCTGGTGTGTGGACACGGCACAAAGGGCGGCGGTGTTAGTGCTGCAGGGCGGAGTTAGGGGCAGCAGTGCCAGCCCCGGGATTGTCACCATCATCATCATCATCATCATCATTCTCCAATCCCAGAACCATCAGCAGCAGCAGCAGCAGCAGCAGCATCATCATCATCCTCCAACTCCAGTGTCATCATCATCCTCCAACCCCAGAACCATCATCATCATCATCATCATCGTCATCATTCTCCAACCCCAGAACCATCATCATCAGCATCATCAGCATCATCATCATCCTCCAACTCCAGTGTCATCATCATCCTCCAACCCCAGAATCATCATCATCATCCTCCAACCCCAGACCCATCATCATCATCATCATCATCATCATCCAACACCAGAACCATCATCATCATCATCATCATCGCCATCATTCTCCAATCCCAGAATCATCATCATCATCATCCTCCAACTCCAGTGTCATCATCATCCTCCAACCCCAGAACCATCATCATCATCATCATCCTCCAACCCCAGAACCATCATCATCATCATCATCATCGCTGTCATTGTCATTATCCAACCCCAGAATCATCCTCATCATCCTCCAACCCCAGAACCATCATCATCATCATTCTTTAACCAACCCCAGTGCTCATCATCATCATCATCATCATTCTCCAATCCCAGAACCATCATCATCATCATCCTCCAACCCCAGGAACCATCATCATCATCATCACTGTCATTGTCATTATCCAACCCCAGAATCATCATCATCATCATCATCATTGTTATCTTTGTCATCATTGTCATCATCATTCTCCAATCCCAGGATTGTCATCATCATCGTCATCACTGTCATCATCATCATCCTCCAACCCCAGAACCATCATCACCACCATCATCATCGTTTTTATTGTCATTCTCCAACCCCGGTGTCATCGTCATCATCATCATCATCGTTGATATCATTGTCATCATTGTCATCATCATTCTCCAATCCCAGAATCATCATCATCATCATTCTTTAACTCCAGTGTCATCATCATCATCATCATCATCATCATCGTCATTGTCATCATAATTCTCCAATCCCAGGATAATCATCGCCACCATCATCGTCATCATCGTCATCCTCCAACCCCAGAATCATCGTCATCATCGTCATCATCATCATTCTCCAATCCCAGGATTATCATCATCATCATCATCATCATCATCAATTCCAACATCTGTTCAAGCACCATCACCTTCAACATCATAATTTCTAAATTCCAGACTCATTATCATCACCATCATCATCCTCAAACCCCAGGGTAGCACCATCCTCATCCTCATCCCAGGACCACCACTGCCACTCCCAATCCCCAGTATCACCATCATCGTCATCGTTATCATCATCATCATCAATCATCATCATCATCCCCAACTCCAGGGTCATGATCCTCACCCCCAAAACTCCATCATCATCATCATCATCATCATCATCATCCCCATCCTCCAACTCTAGGGTCATTATCCTCACCCCAAACTCCATCATCACCATCATCATCATCATCACATCATCATCATCATCATCATCATCATCATTTCTAAATTCCAGAGTTACTATTATCGCCATCACCATCATCATCCTCAAACCCCAGGGTAGCACCATCCTCATCCTCATCCCAGGACCACCACTGCCACTCCCAATCCCCAGTATCACCATCATCATCATCGTTATCATCATCATCATCAATCATCATCATCATCATCATCATCGTTATCATCATCATCATCAATCATCATCATCATCATCATCATCATCATCATCATCATCATCCCCCAACTCCAGGGTCATGATCCTCACCCCCAAAACTCCATCATCATTATCATCATCATCATCCCCATCCTCCAACTCTAGGGTCATTATCCTCAGCCCCAAACTCCATCATCACCATCATCATCACCATCATCATCATCATCATCATCACCATCATCATCATCCAACCCCAGAATTATCATCATCATCACCACCATCATCAATTCCAATATCTGTTCAAGCACCATCACCATCATCATCATCCCCAACTCCAGGGCCACCTCCCTCACCCCAGTTTCAGGGCCACCATTTTGGGGGACGAACGGCTCCAGTTTGGGGAGGAGTTGAGGGGATTTGGGGTGCAGAGGTGGGAGAGGGGTCACCTGTGGGGCTCGTGGTGAATTCAGGGTCTCAGTTTAAGGAAGTTCATGGTGAATTTTGGGGTGTCCCCGTATTTGGGGGTTCATGATGAATTTTGGGGTGTCTCCGTGTTTGGGAGGAGCTCAAGATGAGCTGAAAAGTTCATGGGTGGATTTTGGGGATCACTGATATCAGAAAAGCCTCGAGCTGAGCTTGAGGGATCAATCCCAGTTTTGGAAAAGATTCAACACAATTTGAGGGCTCAGTGATGAATTTGAGGGGTCAGTGATGAATTTTGGGGTGTCCCCATCTTTGGGAAGGGTTCAAGGTGAGCTCAAAGAACCAACTGTGTGATCCAAGGGTGGATTTTGGGGATCACTGATATCAGAAAAGCCTCGAGCTGAGCTTGAGGGACCAATCACAGCTTTGGAAAAGATTCAACATCCATTTTGAGAAGCCAGTGATGAATTTGAGGGCTCATGATGAATTTGAGGGCTCATGATGAATTTGAGGGTTCATGATAATTTTGGGGTGTTCTCCTGTTTGGGAGGGGCTCAAGATGAGTTGAAAAGTTCATGGGTGGATTTTGGGGATCACTGGTATCAGAAAACCTCGAGCTGAGCTTGAGGGATCAATCCCAGTTTTGGAAAAGCTTCAACACAATTTGAGGGGGTTCATGATGAATTTGAGGGGGTTCATGATGAATTTTGGGGTGTCTGAGTTTGGGAGAGCTTCAAGGTGAGCTCAAAGAACCAACTGTGTGATCCAAGGGTGGATTTTGGGCATCACTGATATCAGAAAAGCCTCGAGCTGAGCTTGAGGGACCAATCACAGCTTTGGAAAAGATTAAACATCAATTTTGAGGATGAATTTGAGGGGGTTCATGATGAATTTTGGGGTGTCCCTGTTTTTGGGAGGGGCTCAAAGTGAGCTGAAAAGTTCATGGGTGGATTTTGGGGATCACTGATATCAGAAAAGCCTCGAGCTGAGCTTCAGGAACCACCCACGGCTTTAATAAGTTTGTAATAACTTCAACCCCAACTCGAGAATCCAATCACGGGATCCATGACAAATTTCGGGGTGTCCCCATTTCAGAAAACCTTCAACCCCCCAAAAAACCCAACCCAGCTCCCACCACACATCCTCCTCATCAAGAATCCCAATTTCACGATTCCCCAGCCCCCCAAAATTCACCCCCAGGTTTGGGGCTCACCTGCAGCTCACACCAGGTCACCCCCAAAATCCACCCCCGGGTTCAGGGCACCCCTCAAACCTCCTCAAAATTCACCCTCCTGGGTTTGGGGCTCACCTGCCACCCCCAGGCCCCCAAAATTCACCCTCTCGGGGTTCGGGGCACCCCCAAGCCCCCAAAATTTACCCCTAGGATTTGGGGCTCACCTGCAGCTCACCCCAGGCACCCCAAACCCCAAAATTCACCTGCAGCTCACACCAGGCCACCCCAAACCCCCAAAAATTCACCTACAGCTCACACCAGGCACCCCAAAACCCCCTAAAATACACCCCCGGGTTCGGGCACCCCCAAAACCCCCAAAATTCACCCCCGGGGTTTGGGGTTCACCTGCAGCTCACACCAGGCCACCCCAAACCCCCAAAATTCACCTGCAGCTCACACCAGGCCATCCCAAACCCCCAAAATTCACCTACAACTCACACCAGGCCCCCAAATCCCCCAAAATTCACCTGCAGCTCACACCAGGCCACCCCAAACCTCCCAAATTCACCTACAGCTCACACCAGGCCACCCCAAACCCCAAAAAATTCACCTGCAGCTCACACCAGGCACCCCAAACCCCCAAAAATTCACGTACAGCTCACACCAGGCACCCCAAACCCCCAAAAATTCACCTACAGCTCACACCAGGCACCCCAAACCCCCAAAAATTCACCTACAGCTCACACCAGGCCACCCCAAACCCCCAAAATTCACCTGCAGCTCACACCAGGCCCCCCAAATCCCCAAAAATTCACCTGCAGCTCACACCAGGCACCCCAAACCCCCAAATTCACCTGCAGCTCACACCAGGCCCCCAGACCCCCAAAATTCATCTGCAGCTCACACCAGGCACCCCAAACCCCCAAAAATTCACCTGCAGCTCACACCAGGCACCCCAAATCCCCCAAAATTCACCTGCAGCTCACACCAGGCCCCCAAACCCCCAATTCACCCCGGGCTCACCTGCAGCTCACACAGGCCCCTAAACCTCCCAAAATTCACCTGCAGCTCACACCAGGCCCCCAAACCCCCAAAATTCACCTACAGCTCACACCAGGCACCCCCAAACCCCCCAAATTCACCTGCAGCTCACCAGGCCCCCAGACCCCCAAAATTCATCTGCAGCTCACACCAGGCACCCCAAACCTCCCAAAATTCACCTGCAGCTCAACCCAGGCACCCCAAACCCCCAAATTCAGCTCGGGGCTCACCTGCAGCTCACACCAGGCCCCCAAATCCCCCAAAATTCACCTACAGCTCACAACCAGGCCCCCAGACCCCCAAAAATTCACCTGCAGCTCAAACCAGGCCACCCCAAACCCCCAAAAATTCACCTACAGCTCACACCAGGCCACCCCAAACCCCCAAAAATCCAGCCTCGGGGCTCACCTGCAGCTCACACCAGGCACCCCAAACCTCCCAAAATTCACCTGCAGCTCACACCAGGTCCCCAAACCCCCCAAATTCACCTCGGGGCTCACCTGCAGCTCACACCAGGCCCCCAAATCTCCCAAAAATTCACCTACAGCTCACACCAGGCCCCCAAACCCCCTAAAATTCACCTCGGGGCTCACCTGCAGCTCACACCAGGCCCCCAAATCTCCCAAAATTCACCTCGGGCTCACACCAGGCCCCCAAACCCCCCAAATCCAGCTCGGGGCTCACCTGCAGCTCACACCAGGCACCCCAAACCCCCAAAATTCACCTGCAGCTCACACCAGGCCCCCCAAACCCCCAAAATTCACCTGCAGCTCACACCAGGCACCCTAAACCCCCAAAATTCACCTACAGCTCATACCAGGCACCCCAAACCCCCCAAATTCACCTCGGGGCTCACCTGCAGCTCACACCAGGCCACCTCCACCCAGGTGTCGGTGTCGAAGCCCTTGAAGACGGTTTTGAAGGCTCCTCGCCCCAGCTCGATGTCGAATTTGAGGAAGCGGCCGCCGGGCGAGGTGGCCACGGCCTTCATCTCCGCCTCCTCCTCCTCGCCCCCGCCCGGCCGGGGGTCGCCCTGCGGGCCGGGTCGCCGCCGCGCTCGCCCCGCTCCTCCTCCTCCAGCACCTCCACGCTCTTACGGAAGAAGCGTTTTGGGGGCGCGGGGGTTTGGGGTCCCCAAATCGGCGGCCATGGTTGGTGCCCCTCCACCACCCGAAAATTTTGATGGGGTGACCCCCGCCCCTCCCCGCCGCCCTCCCCAGCGCGAGGTGCCGCTATGGGTGGGAGGGGCGTCCGGGGAGTTGGCTAGGGGGTCTGGGGGGTCACCTCGATTTTAGGGGTGTCCCCCGTCCCCCCTCGGGTGTCACCGGCGGTGGCCGCGTCACCCTCCCCCGTGGGGGGACAAAGAAGCTTCGGTGGGGTGGGGGTGGGGAGAGGAGATAATTAATAAGGGCAGCGGGGTTAATTGGGGGGTCCCCGAAATCTGGGGGGTGGAAGCATCCCCTGGCCCCCCGCACAGCGGCTGCTCTTCCTGCGGAGGAAGGACTTCCGGGGCAGCCCCCCAAAAAAGGATGCTACAGGTACGCCCGCCCCTAAGGATGCTGGAGGCGCCTCGGCCCCCCACAGGACCCCTCGCCCCCAAGGATGCCACGGGTACCGCAGCCCTCCCCGCTGTGGGGTCTCTATGTATCCTATAGGGCCGGGAGTGCCCAGTTCGGATCCTGGAGCCCCCGGACCACCGGAGCTCAGCCCCCTATAGCCCCCTCCCCACGTCCTGTGTGCCCCTATAGCCCCCTCCCCACGTCCTGTATGCCCCTATAGGCCCTCCCCAACCCCTATGTGCCCCCATAGCCCCTCCTCATACCTTATAGAGCCCCCAGCCCCTATAGCCCCCATGCCCCATAGAGACCCCCAGCCCCTATAGCCCCCCCATACCCTATAGAGCCCCCATACCCCATAGAGCCCCTATAGCCCCCATACCCTATAGAGCCCCCCCAGCCCCCATAGAGCCCCCCCCATACCCCATAGAGCCCCCCAACCCCTAGAGCCCCTAGAGCCTCCCCATACCCTATAGAGTCCCCCAGCTCCTAGAGCCCCTAGAGCCCCCCATGCCCCATAGAGCCCCCCCAGCCCCTAAAGCCCCTGTGCCCCTATACCACATCGAGACCCCAGCCCCTAAAGCCGCTGTAGCCCCCATAGAGCCCCCTAAAGCCCCCCCCATACCCTATAGAGCTCCCCAGCCCCTATAGCCCCTGTTAGCCCCCTAGAGCTTCGCCAATCCCTCCAGCCCCCGCGTGCTCCTCCGCCCCCCTATAGCGCCCCCATATCCCACTGTGCCCCCATATCCCCCTATGCCCCCCATATCCCCACTGCGCCCCCATATCCCCCATATCCCCCATATCCCACTGTGCCCCCATATCCCCACTGTGCCTATATCCCCTCATATCCCCATACTCCGTGCCCCATATCCCCCTGTGCCCCATATCCCCTGTGCCTCATAGTCCCCTCTGTCCTATATCCCCTATGCCCCTATAGCTCCTGTACGCCCCATATCCCCCACACCCACCTGGGCCCCATATCCCCCTGTGCCCCCATATCCTCTCTATGCCCCATATCTCTACTGTGCCTCATACCCCTTACGTCCCCATATCCCCACTGTTGCTATCCCCTATATCCCCCTGTGCTCCTATATCCCCACTGTTCCCCCATATCCCCTGTGCCTCCATATCCCCCTGTGCCCCACATCCCCCTGTGCCCCATATCTCCCATATCCCCCCTGTACCCCCATATCTCCCCTGTATCCCCACTGTACTCCCATGTCCCCCTGTGCCCCATATCCCCTCTGTCCCACAGACTTCTACGCCTATATCCCCCTATGCCCCCATATCCCCCTGTGCTACATCCCCTGTACCCCCATATCCCCATATCCCCACTGTACCCCTATATCTTCCTGTGCCCCCATATCCCCGTGTACCTCCATATCCCCTGTGCCCCATATCCCCACTGTACCCCCATATCCCCTATGCCCCATATCCACCATATCCCCTGTACCCCCATATCCCCCTGTACCTCCATATCCCCTGTACCCCCATATCCCCCTGTGCCCCATAGCCCCCAGACCCCGCCCTCTCACCGCGTCACGTGACTGCCGCTGCGAAGGGGCTGCCGGGAGCTGTAGTCCCGCCCTGCCTCTGGCTGAGACCCCGCCCCATTACCACGCCCATACCAGACTCCGCCCCCCATTACCACGCCCACCCACAGACTCCGCCCCCATTACCACGCCCACCCACAGACTCTGCCCCCATTACCACGCCCACCCACGACCCCGCCCCCGTTGCCCGCCAGCCCTTGCCCGCTGCCCATCGCGGGCTCGGCGCTCGCTCGCTGCGCCGCCGTGGCTGCTCCGCCGCTCGGCGCTCGGCCCCGCGGCCTGCGCAGCGCCCTCATGGCGGCCCCCGGCGCGGAGGTGCGGGCGCTGTTCGCCGAGGGCGTGCGGGCCGTGCTGGGCGGCTGGGCGGCGCTGCAGGTGAGGGGCACACCTGGGGACCGCTGCGAGCTGTGCTGGGGGCGGGCGGATGGGCGGGGGCTCAGGGACAGCGCCGGGTGTCCCCATGTCCCCGGGTGTCCCCGCAGCTGGCGGTGGCGCAGGGCTTCGGGGGCCCGCAGGGCGCTGAAAAAGCTGCGTGGCTCAGCTCGGCGCTGCTCGAGTTCTTCACCCAGAACGGTGCGTGCCGCCCCTCCCCAGCGCCGCCCCTCCCCCGCGCGGGGGGAGGGGCACAGGTGACCCCCATCCCATCCCATCCCCCGTCCTAAATCTTGCCGTCCCCAGCTGACCTGGAGCAGGAGGAGGTGGAGGATTTCCTGGCCGAGGTGATGGACAACGAGTTCGACACGGTGGTGGAGGACGGCAGCCTGCAGCAGGTGGGCTCCCAGTATGGACCAGTATGGACCAGTCACTCCCAGTGCAGCCCAGTTTGTCCTCAGGCTGCACTCACGGTCTGTTAGTGGCCTTTGTCTCCTCTTGGTACCTTTGGTCCCTTCCTAGGTGCTCCCAGTAGCTCCCAGTATAAACCAGAATGGATGAGGATGTTCCCAGCAGCCTCCCCCAGTTCATCCCAGTTCATCCCAGTTCATCCCCAGGCTCTTACCACCGTCTCTCAGTGCTCCCAGTGCCTCCCAGTATAGATCAGTCTGTTCTCAGTGCTCTTTTACTTCCTCCCAGTACGTCCCAGTCTCACACATCACCTCTCAATTCCCCCAGACCCCATCCCAGTACATCCCAGTTGCCTTCCCAGTCCCACAGATTGGCCCTCAGCATCTCCCACACCCATCCCAGTACATCCCAGTGCTCTTTACCTCCTCCCAGTCCCACACATCACCCCCCAGCACCCATCCCAGTCCATCCCAGTCCATCCCAGTGCTCTTTTGCCTCCTCCCAGTATGTCCCCAGTCACCTCCCCCCAGTCCCACACATCACCCCTCAGCCCCCCACACCCATCCCAGTCCATCCCAGTGCCCTTTTAGCTCCTCCCAGTCCATCCCAGTGCCGTTCCAGCTGCTCCCCAGTCCATCCCAGTGCTGTTCCAGCTGCTCCCAGTCCATCCCAGTGCCCTTCCAGCTGCTCCCAGTCCATCCCAGTGCTGTTCCAGCTGCTCCCAGTCCATCCCAGTGCCCTTCCAGCTGCTCCCAGTCCATCCCAGTGCTGTTCCAGCTCTCCCGTCCATCCCAGTGCCCGTTTAGCTCCTCCCAGTCCGTCCCAGTCCATCCCAGTGCCCTTTTAGCTCCTCCCAGTCCATCCCAGTGCCCTTCCAGCTCCTCCCAGTCCGTCCCAGTGCTGTTCCAGCTCCTCCCAGTCCGTCCCAGTGCTGTTCCAGCTGCTCCCAGTCCGTCCCAGTCCGTCTCAGTGCCTTTTAGCTCTCTCCCCAGTCCGTGCCAGTGCTGTTCCAGCTCCTCCCAGTCCATCCCAGTGCTGTTCCAGCTCCTCCCAGTCCATCCCAGTGCCCTTCCAGCTCCTCCCAGTCCGTCCCAGAGCTCTTCCAGCTCCTCCCAGTGCTGTTCCAGCTCCTCCCAGTCCGTCCCAGTGCTGTTCCAGCTCCTCCCAGTCCATCCCAGTGCCCTTCCAGCTCTTCCCAGTCCGTCCCAGAGCTCTTCCAGCTCCTCCCAGTGCTGTCCCAGCTCCTCCCAGTCCATCCCAGTGCTGTTCCAGCTGCTCCCAGTCCGTCCCAGTGCTGTTCCAGCTGCTCCCAGTCCGTCCCAGTCCATCCCAGAGCTCTTCCAGCTCCTCCCAGTGCTGTTCCAGCTGCTCCCAGTCCGTCCCAGTCCATCCCAGTGCCCTTTTAGCTCCTCCCAGTCCATCCCAGTGCTGTTCCAGCTGCTCCCAGTCCATCCCAGTGCCCTTCCAGCTCCTCCCAGTCCATCCCAGTGCTGTTCCAGCTCCTCCCCGTCCATCCCAGTGCCCGTTTAGCTCCTCCCCCGTCCATCCCATAGTGCTGTTCCAGCCGCTCCCAGTCCGTCCCAGTCCATCCCAGTGCCCGTTTAGCTGCTCCCAGTCCGTCCCAGTCCATCCCAGCGCCCTCGTGCCCCAGGTGAGCCGGGAGCTGCTGGCGCTCTTGCCCGCGCCGCCCGGGGGACGTGCTGGGGTGGGGGCGGCGCTGGGGCTCTGTCCCGCCACGGCCCGCCTGGCCAACGCCCTGGCCAGTGCCCGGCCCGGGGAGACCCCTGAGCCCCCGGACCCTCGAGCTCCCCGCAGCCTCCCGGGGCAGCAGGAGGAGGAGGAGGAGGAGGAGGAGAGAGCAGCGAGGAGGAGGAGGAGGTGAGGGTGACGTCACTGGGGTGAGGTCATGGGGAGCTGATGATGTCATTGGGGGCTTTCTGATTGGGAGGGGCTGATGATGTCATCACAGGGGTGGGAATGTGGTGAGGTCATGGGGAGCTGATGATGTCATTGTTGGGGTTAATCTGATTGGAAGGGTGCTGGTGATGTCATCACAAGGGGTGGGAATGTGGTGATGTAATGGGGAGCTGATGATGTCATTGTTTGGTGTGTTATCTGATTGGGAGGGGCTGATGATGTCATCAAAGGGATGGGAATGTGGTGATGATGCAATGAGGCGCTGATGATGTCATTAGGGGGCTATCTGGGGGCTGATGATGTCATCAAAGGGCATGGGAATGTTGTGAGGTCATGCGGAGCTGATGATGTCATTGTTCAGGGGTTATCTGATTGGGAGGGGCTGATGATGTCATCAAGGGTGTTGGAATAGGGGTGAGGTCATGGGGAGATGATGATGTCATTGTTCAGGGGTAATCTGATTAGGAGGGGCTGATGATGTCATCACAAGGGGTGGGAATGTGGTGATGATGTCATGGGAAGCTGATGATGTCATTGGGGGATTTCTGATTGGGAGGGGCTGATGATGTCATCACAGGGGTGGGAATGTGGTGATGATGTCATTGTTCGGGGAGTTATCTGATTGGGAGGGGCTGATGATGTCATCACAGAGCATGGGAATAGTGGTGAGGTCATGGGGAGCTGATGATGTCATTGTTGGGGGTTATCTGATTGGGAGGGACTGATGATGTCATCACAGTGGGTGGGAATGTGGTGATGAGGTCATGGGGTGCTGATGACGTCATTAAATTGGGGGTGGTGACTCCTCAGGACCCCCAAGTGAGAGGGACTCACTGCGATGATGTCATTCTCTGATGACGTCATCAAATCCCGATGATGTCATCAGAGCATGTGGGGATGTGGTGATGACATCATGGCGTGTAACCCTGGGGATGCTGATGACGTCATTAAATTAGGGGGTGGTGATTCCCCAGGACCCCAAATGAGACGGACTAGGGGTGATGACATCATTCCTGATGATGTCATCAAACAGGGTCGAAGCTGGGGTGGGGGTGGGGCAGCGATGACATCACCAAATTTCGGAGTGAGACCCCTGTAAAGGAAGGAGGGGCACTGATGACGTCACCAAGGGGTATGTGTTTCACACTGATTACACCACTGGGAACATCACACTGATGACGTCATCGGGGTATGCATGACCCTGTTGACGTCACCGATGACATCACGCCGATGACGTCACTGTCCCCGCGAGGCGATGCAGTGCGGGACGCCCCCCCGCCCCCCCCTCGGACGGCTGGACCGTGGTGCAGCGGCGGCGGCGGCGGTGATGGGGGAGGGGTGTCCTGCGTGTGTCCCCCCCAGTTTGGGGACACCCTCCCCATCCTGCTCCCCAAACTGAGGGGGGAATAAAGCCCCTCCCCATGGGGGTGTGGAAAAAGCGTCGTGTGGTTATTGAAGGGAGAGGCCGTTTAGAGACCCCGGCGCTCCCTCCTAGTTTAAACCAGTTCCTCCCAGTATAAACCAGTCCCTCCCAGTGCCCCACCCATCATGGCGGCCGCGCTGAGGGCTCCATGGCAACGAGGGGCGTGACCTCACCGCGCGTTCTGATTGGCTGCCGCGCTGATGGGCGGGAACGCTTTTCACCGCGCTCACGCTGTGATTGGTCAGCCAGGACGCGGCCGAGCTGTGATTGGTCAGCCGGACTCAAACCGGGAGGGCGCGGGCGCTGATTGGTCGTTGCCGGTCGGGTGGGCGGGGCGAGGCGGGAGAGCGGGAAGACGCGGCGGCGATGGCGGCGCGGCTGGAGCGCGCTGAGGGGTGAGCGGGGAGCCCTGAGGGGAACTCCCTGAGGGAGCCCCTCCGCCATCTTGGGTCGAGGGCATCCCTGCCACCCTTCGGGGGCTTCACTGGGGTCCCTGCGGCTTCCTTGGGTCCTTACGGGGTCCCCGGAGGGTTCTTACGGGGACCCTGAGGGTTTTCTGGTCCTTACGGGGTCCCTGAGGGCTTTTCGGGTTTTTACGGGGTCCCTGAGGGTTCTCCGGGTCATTACAGGGTCCCTGAGGGTTTTCTGAGTTTTTACGGGTCCCTGAGGTTTTTTGGTTCTTACGGGGTCCCTGAGGGTTTTTTGTTCTTACGGGGTCCCTGAGGGTTTTCGGGTCCTTACGGGGTTTTGGGGAGTCTCCTCGTTCCTGGAGGTGTCCCTCATTTTCCCCTCGTGTCCCCCATTTTCCCCTCGTGTCCCCCCCATTTTCCCCCGTGTCCCCCCATTTTCCCCCGTGTCCCCCCATTTTCCCCCTCGTGTCCCCCATTTTCCCCCTCGTGTCCCCCATTTTCCCCTCGTGTCCCCCCATTTTCCCCCTCGTGTCCCCCCATTTTCCCCCTCGTGTCCCCCCATTTTCCCCCCTCGTGTCCCCCATTTTCCCCTGTGTCCCCCCATTTTCCCCCTCATGTCCCCCCATTTCCTCGTGTCCCCCATTTTTCCCTCGTGTCCCCCCATTTTCCCCCCTCGTGTTCCCCCCATTTCCCCCTCGTGTCCCCCCATTTCCCCCCTCGTGTCCCCCCCATTTTCCCCCGTGTCCCCCCATTTTCCCTCCCTCCTGTCCCCCATTTTCCCCCCATGCCCCCATTTCCCCCTTGTGTCCCCCCATTTTCCCCTCGTGTCCCCCATTTTCCCCCTCGTGTCCCCCCATTTTCCCCCTGTGTCCCCCATTTTCCTCCCTCGTGTCCCCCATTTTCCCCTGTGTCCCCATTTTCCTCCTCGTGTCCCCCCATTTCCCCCTGTGTCCCCTCATTTTCCCTCGTGTTCCCCCCCATTTCCCCCCCTCGTGTCCCCCATTTCCCCCCCGTGTCCCCCATTTCCCCTGTGTCCCCTCATTTTCCCCCTCGTGTTCCCCATTTCCCTCGTGTCCCCCATTTCCCCGTGTCCCCCATTTCCCCCCTCATGTCCCTCATTTTCCCCTCGTGTCCCCCATTTTTCCCGTGTCCCCCATTTCCCCTCGTGTCTTCCCATTTCCTCCCATATCCCCCATTTCCCCGTGTCCCCCCATTTTCCATTTTCCCTCATGTCCCCCCATTTTCCCCCCCTGTGTCCCCCATTTTCCCCCGTGTCCCCCATTTTCCCCCCGTGTCCCCCATTTTCCCCTCGTGTCCCCCATTTTCCCCCTCGTGTCCCCCATTTTCCTCCCTCGTGTCCCCCATTTCATGTCCCCCCCCATTTTCTATTTCCCCCCCCTCGTGTCCCCCCATTTTCCCCATTCCCCTCATTGTCCCCTCATTTCCTGTGTCCCCCCATTTCCCCTGTGTCCCCCATTTTCCCCCGTGTCCCCCATTTCCCCGTGTCCCCCATTTCCTCCCCTGTGTCCCCCCCATTTCCCCCTCGTGTCCCCCCATTTTCCCCGTGTCCCCCATTTCCTCGTGTCCCCCCATTTTCCCCCCGTGTCCCCCCCATTTTCCTCCCTCGTGTCCCCCATTTCCCCTCATGTCCCCCATTTCCTGTTCCCCCATTTCCCCCTTGTGTCCCCATTTCCCCTGTGTCCCCTCATTGTCCCCCCATTTTCCCTCGTGTCCCCCATTTCCTGTGTCCCCCATTTTCCCCTGTGTCCCCCATTTTCCCCCGTGTCCCCCCATTTTGCCCCCTCATGTCCCCCCATTTTCCCCTCGTGTTCCCCCCATTTTTCCCTCGTGTCCCCCATTTCCCCATGTCTCCCCATTTCCCCATTTCCCAGGGCTCTGGCCACGCTCGAGGCCGCCCTGGCTCTGGAGGAGGAGGAGGGTGATGTCCCCACCCTGGTGCTGGTGGAGCATCAAATGGTGAGACCCCAAAATCTCCCTACAGCACCTCAAAACAGACCTGCAGCACCCACACCTTCCCCACAGCTGTTCTTGCCTTTCCCAAAATTACTTCTGAGCCCCCACATTTCTCACAGCTCCTTTATCTCTCCTTCATTCTTTAGATGAACTCCCATATTTATTTATTGCTTTATTGTATTCTCCTCTCTGCCCCC